>JAPYZO010001411.1:0-18125 GCA_030522905.1 Torymus flavipes
TATTAAGTAATTTAATTTTTAAGACTGTAAGACCGATGGAAAAATTCTTATCAGTTTATGGTAAATTACAGTCGACGTAAGTAATATTTTTAATTGTAATTAATAATTTATTTATACTTTATCTGACTAATTAAACAAATTCACAATTTTATTGTTTAAATCTTCATCGGGTTTTTATTTTTTATGGAAATGCGTTTCATATTTAGTTAGTTGATTTATTTAATATTGATTTGAAATTAATGTTTTAAAATCTAAATTTATCTTTGTAGAACGATCCTAAATATTCTGTTACTCGTCCATGTGAACGTAGTTCATAACAAACTAAAATTAGTTTTTATCACGCGCTCGCTTCGTTCATTGGTCGGGAGCAGGATCTCGCGCCTACGACTACCGATAAGAGAAGCAAGTGCGTGACATTACCTTCTTTGTGTCATTGTGTGGATCAATGCTAGTCAATATTAAAGGAATATTATATTTAATACGTCTATTGTTAGACAATTGTAATATATCTCTCCAACATCCACTTTCTCGAGGTTCCCACGATATATTTAAAACTATCCGCTGTCACACGCATTGAGGAAAAGCCGTAGGCTGAAATCACATGGTGCGGAATAAAGCTGCGGCATAGAGGATGCGTCATGGAGACTGCCAATCAGAGCTATTCTGCAAATGCAAAAATAGCTCTGATTGGCTGTCTCCACGAGACCATGCACATCTATGTCGCAGCTCTATGCCGCACCATGTGATTTCAGCCTAAGATTTTTCAATGTGTGCTGTGTGCTGACATTCGTGACTCTGAGAGCATGATGCGTACAAGAATCGGTACATGCTCGCATTGTGAGAATAACTTAGTTGGAGAAGAAAAAGCACAAAATGCACAGCATAGCACTTATGTGGTTAGGCTGTGTCTCCAATCAGTTATAACAAGCGTGTACGTAACGCGCTTGCTTCTCTCATTGGTCGTCGTAGGTGCGCAATCCTGTCCCCGACCAATAAGAGAAGTGAGCGCGTTTCGTGCACGCTGGTTATAACCGATTGGAGACACAGCCTTAGGCCTTCGTTCCGGACAACTTTTCTACTCCCAGATCCCGACTCGGGTCGTAAATCGTAATAACTGCATGCTAAATGGAATATTGGAATGGCTGATAACAGCGCCTCTACAACTCTTCAAAATCATTTGATTTTCAAACGGTCTGTAGACCGTTGACAACGTAAATATAAGTATAGAAGTATAACTTTTCATTACGTTATACGGTACTTAATAAATAACTTTTATAAAATGTAGATGTAAAAAAGATATTTTATGAGATCGTTTCTGGTGTAGGCTATAAATGACCATTTCTGAGTTTATTCAATCCATTCCGTTATTTTGCATTTATTTGTGCATTTTTGAAAATACATAAACCATGTTTTTCCAGGTAACAATGCAATATCAAATAAATTTTATTTTTAATATCGAAAGTTTTTGTAATATATTTTAAATCTTATGGTAATTGGTGAAAATTTTAGATAAATATAACACCTAAAGAAAAAAAGATATCTGATCGTGTTCCAAGAAGTCAAGTGAATAATCATTATAGTTTGCTATTAGCACCATTTCAACCCCCAACTAGAATCAGATTGGATACACAAATTCATACTCTGACTGAATGTAAATTAGTTATAAAAAATTCTAATAATCGTTCTCTCACAGTAAGCATTATAATTATATATTTTTAACTAAATAATTTAAACTGTTACAATGTATTTTATTATTTTATGTATAGGTTGCTGTAACTAAGATTCCACCACAAGAACGATATCTCACTTTAAGTCAAAGTGAATGGTCTATTCAGCCAGATAGTAGTGTAGTTTTAAATATATCGTGGAAACCACGAGAAAGTGGATGTTGGAGAGATATATTACAATTGTCTGACAATAGACGTATTAAATATGATATTCCTTTAACATTGACTAGCATTGATCCAAACAAAGGAGGTAATGGCAAAGAAGGAGGAAAGACAAAACGAAAAATTGCATTGGAAGAACAAAAATATAATGCATCTTGTAATAAAAAAAGTATATCCAATAGTAATAAACAAATAGCTTCCAAAGATAAAATTCAACTAGCAACAAAAAGAATGAAATCAGAAGCTGTTGCATTACCAGATAAAGAAAATGTTTCAAATAATATTGGTTTTAACTGGATGTTAGAACAAGCTAAAACCAAGAAACAAAATCAAGAACGATTACTTTCATCACCACCAGATTTTTCCAAATTCCTTGATTCATCTTCTTTTAAGATTACCCCTGTGAAACCTACATTACCTACATTTTCAGGTTTTGAATCTACTGCAGGACAAGCTACTACATTTACCCCAAAAAATGGTAAATTCAGCAAAAATTATTTAATATGAAAATAACAAAAATTTCCTTTACTAATGAATAAAATAAATGAATTTTCAGATAATATTAAAATTAATGAATCTTGGTTATTAAAACAAGCATCTTCATCAATTGAAATAAAAAATAAAGTACAAATGACTCTAAGGAAAGAAACCTATGTCAAAGTTCCAAAATATTTAAATGCTCAATCAGGTCCTGAAACTGTTAACGATAATGAACCTACTGATGATTTTGATGACTCTTTATCACCCAAACAAAATGACATAAATGGAATACCTCAATCAGAATTTTCTATGTTGATGAATGATATTAAATTTACCCCTTTTAAAAATACAAAATCTTTAAGTAATGATAACTTGAAATTTTTTCCGAATTGCTGTTCTACAAGCCATAAATCCGACAGGAGCAAATCATTTAGTGATGATTTAGTCACTCATTCAGAAAGTAAAAACACAACATTTGATCTTGGTTCAATCAACAGTTCTAAAATTAATAATACATATGAACTACCCATATCTCCAACTAGCAGTAAGACTAATTATCACTTAAAACCAACTAGTTTAGCTAAATCATTTGACCAAAATAATTTGGACATTGGTTTTTCAACTCCACTTCAAGTTAATAGTAATTTTAATGTTTCATATGATCATACAAGATTCAGTAATCAATTTTCTAAAAGACAAGTCGATTGTGGTAGTGCTAAAGATTGTTTAGAAGCTGATTTATGGGTGAAATCCAAAAATACTTCTTTATCACCAATTTCTAAAAACCTTATGCATTCTACTCTAGATAGTATAACAGAAGAAGATGATCACATTTATGATGAAGATAAACAATCCAATCTTAATAATTTACAAACAGAATTAAGGACTAAAGCATTGTGCATAGAAATTTCACCACCAAAACAACATAAAGAAAAGTCCTCAATAAGAAAAGTATCACCTACAAAAAATAGTAAAATAACAAAAGGGAAATCCTCGGTGGAAAAAGTGAATTCTAAAAAGAAAATTCAAATAAATCAGTCAATCAAAAGTAAATTATTAACTAATTTTATATAATTAATAATATATTAATTCTCTAATAATTATTTCATGATTTTTAGATGGCAGAATCATACAGAAAATGCCTGGTGTAAGAATAACTAAACTGTCTCTTGCAAGATTAACAATAGATAAAGATAAGGGCAATCATAGATCTCCTAACAAGCATCCAAAGGAAGTTAGTGTGAAACTTCATGATCCAAATGACTTTTTAACTCTATTTTGCAATCCTGACCCATTTGCTGCCTCTATGACATTTGATCCTTTTCTTGCTAGGTAAATAATCTTGGATAAATTTACGAAAAAAAATCTGTTACTTACCTTTTTAGTTTTGTATATTTAATTAATAATGTCATAATTATAATTTAACAATTAATATTCATGAGAACAATAATTTTAATAATCTAAATGTTTTTCGAATAATAGAACTCTATATTATGATGATAAATGGATTATAGATCAAGAATCACAATTTAAAAAATTGTTAAATTTATTATTGACTCCTCCTGAACATTTAACAGCAGATGTTGAGTCTACTACTATTGATGTTGGTAAGGTATGGCAATCCTGTCGTACCAAAGAAAATCTTATTTTAGCTGAAACAAAAGAATCTGTGTCTGCTAGATACCACACAAATACAAGATTAAATACATTACGAAAAGCAGCATGTGCAATGTTTCATAAGCCAGAAGTAATCAAGGCTTTATCACAAACTGTTGTTTGTATTGAAAAAGATATATTACTAATAAGATCTGATAAAGACTTACATCGAGATATAGGTAAGAATTATTCTAAACATTAAAACTAATTTAAAAAAATGTTATTAATTAAAAGGTTTATTCTATAATAGGTTTGCAAAAAACTATTCTTGAATTATTCATCAGTTATAATCCTCTCTGGCTGAGGATAGGATTAGAAACAGTATACGGAGAAACAATCCCTCTTCATTCAAATAATGATCTAGTTGGTTTGTCAAGATTTCTTTTAAATAGATTTTTTTCTGATCCATTTATTGTTAAAACTCATTCGTCTCATTCTCATCCTAATATTAGACTTGGAACTTTTCAACCACTTATGAACAAGTTCATGCTCAAAAAATTTTTGTTTTTCGTATATTTTTTGGATTTTGCTAAGAGAAATAAACTCATAGGGCATGATCCATGTTTATTTCATAAAAAAGCATCAATTAAAGATAGTCGATCTATTTTGTTAACATTTTCTCGTGAACTTCTCAGTGGTATAGGGGATATCACAAAAGTACTGCGAAATTACAATTATATAGTATCACATAAACAAACATACTTAGATGAATTTGACTATGCTGTTACAAATTTATCTACTGATTTAAGAGATGGAGTAAGACTTTGTAGAGTGATGGAGTTAATAACTGTAAAAAGGTGCCTTACATGTCAGTGTAGAGTACCATCTGTTTCTCGTTTACAAAAGGTCCATAATGTAAATATAGCATTAACTACTTTAAAAGAAGCAGGTTACTCAATTACAGGTGATATTGATGCAAAAAGTATTGCAGATGGTCACAAGGAGAAAACTTTGTCTCTTCTTTGGCAACTAATATACAAATTTCAACGCCCAAGGTTTGAAAAAGCAGCAAAAACTTTACAATATTGGTGGCGATCTAAATTATGGTATATTCGCATAAGGAATATGTTAAAAAATAGAAAGCATAATGCAGCATCTATTATTCAAAGAGTATGGAAATGTTATCTAGCCAGAAAAAGACTGTGCCTGCTGAGAGAAAATTATGCTTGTCAATTGCAAAGAAAAATCTGTGCAGCTCAAAAAATACAGTCATATTGGACATTAAGACAGCAAACTAGAAAACAACAAAAACAGTATCACAAAATGAAAATATCAGCTGGTAAAATACAGAAATGGTGGAAGAGAATTCATTCAACGAAGTTGTACGTTAAAGACTTTAAAAGAAAACTCGCGATTATAGTAAATGTACAAAGGCGTTGGCGTGCAAAACAGTTGATGCTATTTGAAAGAAAACGCTTTGTTGAATTAAAAACCAATGTTATTAGAATTCAAGCTCTTTGGAGGAGTCGATCTTTAAGTAGACAAATTTTCTTAGATTATCAACATATGAAAAGTATTATCATTTTTATTCAAAACAAATGGCGTTCCAATGTATTAATGAAATCTGAACGGCAGATATATGTGCAAAAATGTAAAGCTGTTCAAATTGTGCAAAATTGGTGGAGAAGATGTCTCAAAGTAAAAAAAGATCGGAATTATTTTCTAGCTTTGAAAAAATCTGTTACTATAATTAAAAGAATGTGGATTGCAAAACGAATTCTAACTATAGAAAGAGTGAATTTTCTCATGCAGAAAAGGAGTGCCTCAATTATTCAAAAAGCTTGGAGAAATCATCAAGCTGTTAAAAAAAATGTTCTTCTTTATAAACAAATGAAAAATTCCTGTTTAAAAATACAATCATGGTGGCGATCAGTTCCAGTGCTAAAAAAATATTTAGAACAACGTTCTAAATGTATTCAAATCCAAAGATGGTGGAGAAATATGATTTTAGCTAAAAAAGAACGTTCTACTTATTTAGTTATCCAAAAATCAATTGTGATTATCCAAAAAAATTGGAGAATGAAAAAATTTAGAAAAAGTTATAAGCTTAAGAAAGTTTCCATATTGAAAATTGAACTTTGGTATATAAATATTGTTACATCTAAAAAATTACATAGAGAATATTTAAATATGAAAAATGCAGCTCTGAAAATCCAATCATGGTGGCGAATGATCCAACACAAACACCGTTACAATGATATTTTAAAAAAAATTGCAGCTGTAATAATTTTGCAACAAAGATGGAAAGCATTAAGAAATGGCCGAGAAGCCCGGAGAATGTATACAAAATACAGGAATTGTATAATTTCAATTCAACAGAAATGGCGAGCAACACAAATGGCCAGACAAGTAAGAAGTCAATTTTTGCAAAAACAGTCATCAACTATTGTTATTCAAAAATATTGGAAATCGTATATAGCGTTAAAAGAATTTAATAAAAAAAAACGAGCTGCAATTACGATACAAAGATGGAGAAGAGATATAATTTCTGGAAGAAAAGTTCGTGCTGATTTCATTCTTTTTAAAATATATGTAGTTAAAATCCAACGTTTATGGAGAAGCCTTAGACAAAGAAAAGAATTTATCAGATTTCGAAAAGCAGCAATTATCATACAAAACAAGTGGAGGTGTTATAGAGCATTTAAAAGATTTCAAATAAGAAAAAAAGCTGCACAAGTTATACAGAGTTGGAGAAGAAACTTATTAATTACAAGACATATGCGTACTGAATACATTAAGTTAAATGAAAGTATCATTAAGATACAAAGTTATTGGCGAATGGTAGTACTGATGACAAAATATAAAAGAGAAAGAGGATCTGCAATTGTTCTACAAAAGCACTGGAGACGAATTCTCGCAATGCGAGAATACCAAAGAAAAAAACTTGCAGTCCTTTTTATTGAAAATTGGAGAAAGCACATTCTGTTTGGAAGACACGTTAGAATCGAATTCCTCCGATTAAAAATGATCGTTATAAGATTACAACAATTAATTAGAGTTAAACTCCAGACAAACGTTTTCAAAAAGCAACGGGATGCAGCTATCAAAATTCAAAAATTTTGGCGATCTATACGTCAAATGCGGGAATCTAAACGGCAATATGAAAGACAAAAACTTGCTGTGATGGTCTTACAAAGACGTTACCGGGCAAAAAAGATTGCTGCCAAAATAAGGAAACATTACTATCATCGAATTTTGGCAGTCACCAAAATTCAGAGATGGTGGAAATGTATTGTGCGTAAAAGAAAACTAGAAATACTAAAAGAAAAACAGAAATGGTCAATTTTAATCATTGAAAATTGGTGGGCTAGTGTACGTGAAAAACAACGTATTCGCGAGGCTAAGGTACTCGCATTCAGACAAAAATATCAAGCAGCTACTAATATTCAAGCTGCTTGGAGAGGTTTTAAAGTTCGCCAAGCAGCAAGTAAGAAAATGACAATTGTGCGCGAAAGAGCGAAAGAAGCTGCTAAAGCTGCGGTTCCATCTGCTACACTCGCTTCTCGCTTACAAGAGAATATAGAAATTTTCAAATATGCTTCTAATATAGGACAACTTTCGCTTTGTTTGTCTTCTTTAGGTAAGCGCATAATTCATTTAAGGTATTTATTAATTGCTTGGTTATTTAATGAATAGTATTAGGTATTTTCTAAAAAAACGATTCTTCTTCGAAAAAACGATTTCTAATTCATTTACAGATGTTATAACCCGTTTATCACCGAATGCCTGTATCAACGTATGTCAGTTAAATTTGGTATCCAAATTGTATGATATATTAACTCGAGCTAATAGATCATTACCCTGGCTAGATGTTTGCTTAAAAGACATAAGTATATTATTGACACTAGCTAAATTTAAGCCAACAACAGCATATGTTCTCAAGGTAAGTAGAATGCCTTCGGAGCACTCCCGCGCTCCTTGATAATGAAACATACTTTTATTGTATTCTAATATTTCAATGTTTTTAGGAAGAATATATTGAGGTGTTGGCAAGACTTTTAACTATTTCAGTTGATAAAAAAGAAGATTTATTTTTGCATACTGCAACACTGATGTGGGTTTTAACAGAAAATTACGAGTATGCTGAGGTATAAGATATACATATATATATTTCAGTTTAAATTTCTAATATTCTTATGATAATAAAATATAATTTTTATTGCAGGCTGTAAAAAGTTGTTCCCGGACAAAATATTTGCTCAGTTGTCTTTATTCTTCGATTAATAAGAAGTTGGTAAAAGCTTCATCAAGTATTACAAAATGTAAAGGTGATGTTTTGCCTAGTCCCAAACCTGATTGGGGCTTGAGACACAAACGCCCAAGAACTTTCATCAGTGTATTTCAAGCTATCACGTCTATTGCATCGCGTTTAAAAATTTTAAATATTGCGCAGACTCCTGATATGCATCGATCATTTAATTTTTCTATGTGAGATTATTTCATCTTATACAATTTTTTTTATTTAAAAAAAATTGTTAAAGTATATATTTCATATTTAGTCATTGCTTTTCTTGAAATAATTATAACACAAAAAAATAAGGATAAGAAATTTTTTTACATTTTTGTAATGCAAATGCATGTGTATATTGAATAGTTAATTAATTGTTAAGTGTTCATGTAAAATATTAGTGAATAAAAATAAATAATTTAAACAATAATTTAAAGATTTTTTAATAATATTTTTATTGCAATAAATATAATAAACAATAATTATTGTTTTGGCGTTACATTTTAACAGTCAATTCTATACATATACATGTGATTATAATTTTTAGCATAAAATGAAGCAGAAGTAGTCTATAGATATAAGTAATACAGTTTGCTGCATTTAGAAGCCTACCAGATGTATAAAAACAAAGTACAGCAGCTACAATTTCAATAAATTATATTATCACAAAAAGTAGATTTGCAAATTATTTTAGAAATATTCCGTCTCCTTATTTATATAATATTATTAAGAAAATTTTTAGTTTTTTTTTTTCAAAATAGGCAAATAATTAGAAATTAACATCATATAAATTCGTAGTCAAGCTGATGTAAAGTAATCAAAATTTTCATTTAGCACTTGATTATTTGTTACTGCAAAAATAGGCGCATAAAAATTGTATAGGCACATTTTATATTTTCGTATTTTATTGTTTCTTGAAACATTCATTTTCAATAAACTTGATTGCAAAGATCTTTAAGAAACTAAGAGTTTTGTAGCTGCTATACTCAGCACTTGATTTAAACAAATCTACTAATGGAAGGTAGCAGAGTATTATAATGTCCAAAGAGTTTGAATATTACAATAATAAATCGTGAATGTAAATTTTATTTACACAACTACTGGAAAACAGTGTAAAAAAGTATCAACTTAGTTTTCATGTACAGACTTGAGCTCTTTGATCTGTTTGATCAAGTAAGCTTTTTCATCATTAAATTGTTCATCTTCTGAGCGATCTGTGTGGAAGCGTGTAAGGAACTCTATCAGTTTTTCTTGGTTACGAAGTAGGATATCCAAAATAGGTTTAGGTTTATTTGGATTAGCAACAAATACCTACAATCAGTAGTATTTTATAATTATTGGCATAATCTTTCGAATAAACATTAATTGTTTAACATTCAGTTTACCTTAAAAACATGGAAGGCCTCAAATTGTATATTACGAGACTTTTCTTTAAGCATATTCATCATGAGTTTCAAATTATCCGGATTAGAAATATATCGTGTCATGACCTTTACAATATATGTAATATAATATATTAGTAAGTATACTTAAAAAATTAAAAGTTTAAATGCAATATCAAAACTTACAGTAAAGTTGTGTCTATCGAGTAAAAGTTCACCTAATAATTTTAAACTTTGACGACGTGTAACATAATTTTCTGAGTTCAATAGCCTTTGATAGTGTGAAAAAACTTTATCATAATTGACCTCTAAAAATTCAGCACTCAAAATTTTATGCCTAGTTAAAAGTTCCTGTATTAAATTTAACAATTATTATAATTATTGATCTCATTATTAGCTGTTATGGTAATTGAAAATATATAACCTTAAAAGTAGAAAAGGCATCTGAAGCAATATCAAATGTAGAAACTTCAACGTATCTAAAGAAATTGTAGAAATCATCTGAATAAATCATAATTTTTGCTAATGCTTCATATCGAGCACATTCTCGTAACATTGTACCACAATTTAGGGCAATATCTTGATGCTCATAACTGGAAAATTTCATTTAATATACAAATAGTCCTTCAATAATAATATAGATTAATTCAATTGACATACCCAGACATTAGTGTAAATAAAATTTCTGGTTTAGTACAAATATATTCTACTGTAGGAGATCTTGTACCAATTTGTCTTCTTAATATATTATTAAATACCTGAGCAACATCTTTTTTACCCTAAAAATGAAAGTACATTAAATAAGGTAATGAAATGAAATATTTTTTAAAAATTTTACTTTGTTAGAGTAATGAAAGAGTAAAATGATTGATACATAAATACACAGATTCACATACACCCACAAATACAAAACTTGTAATCTTACTATTAGTAAATAATTTATTATTATATCAATTTTGAATAAGCTTTGAGCCATTTAGCATTACCTCGAAATCTATTCGACTGAGATTTTGAACAAGAAGAAGTAGAAGATTACTGTTATACAGTTCTTGTGCTAATTGGGCTACAACAATATCCGCTTGCGGCTCAGACTCGGCAGTTCCATATAGCATGTTTTTAATATGTACCAAATTTTTGCTAACATCTTCTTGCGCCTAAAAAAAAGTCAGTTTTAATAATAAGTAAATTAATCAGGTTTTCTCAACTATACCTTTTCAACTTTTTTATCACCACGCTCCAATGCATTAACTGCTTCTTTTAGAGCCTTCACCACCTCCGCTGGGCTCTTTTGAGACTTCCCGAACAGTGGCATAATTTCTTAAAATAGAGATTGTATTAAAGTCATGTAAAATGATATTTAAATAAACATTGAATTAAAGGTTTAAAAAAAACATGTATAAATATGAAATTAATAAAATTTCTTGGATAACTTAGGTAATGACAAGTGTAGAGATTTAATAGTCAACAAATAGGGACTAAACATTTGTTAAAAAAATTGACATAAATAAAAGTAATAGTTGATACTTGATTGATGTGAAATGTTTTTAGCACTAGACTACACTATGAAAATGTGTAAAATTTTGAACAAGTGCGAGTGGTAAATTTATCATTATAAAGTAAAAATGAGATCCTGTAAATAAAGTATAAATTCATACTTAATGGATAAGAAGAAACTGAAAGCTTTAGGGGATTTGACATGACAGACTGAGCACTTGGGGATAAATGTCATTCATATATAAACAGAAGATGGAAGCAAATATAACCTATGTTTTGGCAGGATTTGTTGGGACAATTGATGATAGCATTATGCAACTGTCGAAAAGAAGATTATCTTACCATCCAATCGGCAATTAATCCGTCAGAATATACGCAGTTGCTTCTTAGGCACTTGCAGCTCTTCAGGTATCACTTTAGTAGACCATTGGAGAGCAAAAGAGACAAGAGACGAGATGGAAAAAAAGCGTAGCCGTGAGCCGCCACAGTACGACAGACTGCTGCGGTACTCGACAGCTAAGTAATAGGTATTCTGTTGGCCGTTGCCAAGGATGACGAGTATCAGCAGCAACAGCAGCGGCGGCAACAACAGCAGGAGCAACAGTATAAGCAGCAGCTCGCGGGTGAGACAGAAGCGAACCAACACAACTCGTTTCTGAATTTCTGCAATCTTGTGTTGTTGCGATGACGTTTATTCGATGTAAGTATCCAAATCATCCAGCAGCAGATCAGCCACCTCGCTCACTTGCTTATTTTAATGCATCGCATTCGCATGATGTAGCTCTATGAAGTGAGAGAGAGAGAGAGAGAGAGAGAGAGCGAGAGAGAGAGAGAGAGAAAGAAAGAGAGAGAGAAAGAGAGAGAAGGGAGAGAGAAAGAGAGCGAGAGAGGGAGAAAGAGAGGAGACACGCTCACGGTTTGTGGCGACTGACTACTCAGTAATCGCTATACTTGATAACTAAGTAAACGCTCTCCTCGGCTAGTTCAGTCAACTTGGTCCGCTTGCTCTGCCTATTTATCGGTCACTTTTCGTCCTCGAAATTGGGCTTGCACTTCTCTTCTTGTTTACTCCCCCGTTGCCCACTTAGACCAGCCAATATCTAGACTTATATGCAGTCCCTCTCACTTTACTTGACGACGTTCGCGCCTCGAGCCTCAAGTTGTCAAGTTGTTCCGCTCAGTTATATGTATATATACTTACACATCCGTACTTATATCATCTGTGCGCTGTGCTGTACTGCTGTGTATCGCGCTGTCGTGCTCAAAGTCTCGAACTGCTCATGCGGTGCGGTCGTGCAGAGCGTTCCGGCGCTCGCGACGCTAAGTCGGCGCCAAGCAGAAATGCTTCGACGCGTTGATGTATAAGCAAGTAATAAACTGTCATCTCGTGCAACTTTCTTATAGGCACTTACATGTTCTCTATCCTCCGCAAATGATTCTGTGATTTTCGGCTACCTATACCTCTTGTATATTTCAGTTTTGAATGTCTTCATACGCTCTTTTGCAATATACCTATACCGTTCGATCAATTAACATCAATTTCAAGGGAACGGTTCCAACCATTATTCGTTTTTCCCGCTTTGACAATGCATCCAACTTGCAAGTTGCAAGTACAATGTTGGCCACCATGACTCTACTATAATATAATATATATTACAGGTTTGGTAGATATATCATATGGTCATTGACTGTTAGGCTATGTACGCGATTTCATTGCTCCCTTTTTATTTTATTATTATTTCGAGCGCATTTCCTTCAAGATTTACGATTTACTGTTCAGAAGTTGAAAAATACCGTTGGTATAATACGTCGGGAATTAACTTGTATCGTCGAATGTAAACAAAAAACGTTTGAAAAAGGGAAGCAAAAGTATGTGCATCCATTGTCGAAATACGGTTCATTTATGGTGATAATATGTCAAAGTCAAACATAAGGAAAATAACAGTTGACCCTACGAAATGTAATATAGACTCTCGACGTCCAAGTGTTTTTGAAAGGTTGGGCACTAAACCAGCGATTTCTACAGCTGCCCAAAACGCTTCCGATTATTGTAGAAACTGGGCACTTAATGGCAGTTGTTCCTATGGTAAAAGCTGCAAGTAAGTTCTTTTATCCATTCAATTATTAAGGTTTTACAACATATTACAAATACATATTTACAAATAAATATTTCATTTTTGTTATTATTTAAGGTATGCCAATACACATACATTGATAAGTCCTTCGAAGCGAGTAAAGAAGGATAATGTACCTACAAATCCTCAACTGGTAAATTGTACAAGGACTCATTTTATTTCTGCTCTTTGCAAAGATTTTCATATTGAAATTCTATTTTTCAGCTCATTGAAGACCCATTTAAGCGCCTTACATCAAAAATTGTGAAAACAACCTCGCATAGTCCTGATTTGAACTTAGAAGAGTGGAATCAAACAGATTTAGAATACGAAGACGAGAAGGTTCTGGAAAGACGTAGACAACTTTTGCAGAGGGAGTTAGAGCTACAGATGAAGAAGGACAAAGAAGTTCATGGGAAAGATAAAGTAAAGTATAAAAAGAAGGCAATGAGTAGCTCTTCTAGCTCTCACAGTTCCAGCTCATCTAGTAGTAGTAGTAGTTCGAGTAGCGACGATTCCTCTTCAAGTTCAACATCTGATTCAAGGAAAAAAGTTAAAAAATTCAAGAAAACAAAGCACAGTGCTTCGCCAGAATTTGATGAAGACAAAGAAAGAAAGAAAAAGTAAGTGTCAATTATTTTGGATAATTTTCTCTTTGCTGGCTGCTTTTATATTGGTTTTAAACAAACGCTTGGTGTCTAAAGCTAATGTAAAAGTTACTGAATATGTTTTCTGATTTGTTTTGAGTTAATAAAAGAGAAACATTATTGTTACTCAGCAAATAAAGTTTGAGATTCATTAAAAAATAATTGACTTGTTGGTTTGCAGATTAAAGTTAAAGCGTTTAGGAGCAAAAAATGAAAACGTGCCTCCAAAAAAGAAACGAAAAATAGACATGTCCCCAAAGAAAGATATCCCTCCAAAATCTCTTAAGAAAGCAAACACTATAATTGTACCTCATAAACATATTTCTACACCTAGAGCCAAGTCTCCATTATCATCAGTGTCCCATCCAGTGGCATTAAAAGCAAAAGAAAGAACTAGAAGCGAGTCACCGAAGCTTAAGCTGCGCGAGTCTGACAAAGACAGACATCACAAGAAGTTACGCGAGGCAGATGAGTTGGCCAAGGAAGTGACACAGAAGAAGGCTGCAGAGAGAATAGAAAGAATAGAGAGAACGGATAGAATAGTTGAGAGGAAGGAGGCGGAAAAGAGCAAGTCCCGGCCTTTGGAGGACAAGGCCAAGAGTGATGAACGTTCGAAGCCTAGGTCTAAGGACCGGGAAAGGCGCTCGAGGACGCCACCGCTCGACAGATCGAAGCATCAGTACTTGAAGGAGAGCAGCTCTTCCTCGTCCAAGTCTAAGCGGAGCCGCAGTCCCGATAAGTCGGCGCGCTCAAAGCACGAGTCGGCTTCGTCACGCCACGCGGACAAGCCGGCCTCCTCGAGCCGGCCCAGCGGCCGCGAACCCGAGAGGCGCGAGCGTGACGGGCACAAGCGGGAGCGCAGCAAGGAGCGCGAGGAGCCGGCCAGTCGGAAGCTCGAGTCCGGCAAGCCGAAGCCGCCGACCGGTCCGGACGAGCACCGCGGCAAGCCCTCGGCCCGCGAGCCGGACGAGCGGAGCCGGCCGCGCAGCAAGGAACGCCGCGACAAGGAGCCGCACCGGGAGGCGCGCAGCCACTCGCGCCTCGCCGCCCGGGAGCGGGAGCGCGAGCGCGAGCGGGACCGCGACCAGAAGGCCCCGCGCGAGCGCGACCGAGAGCGGGAGCGAGAGCGCGAGCGCGACCTGCTGCCCGGCCTCGGGGATAAGGGCGCGCGCTCGCGCAAGGAGCCCGGCCTTGGGGACAAGCCGGGTCGCCGCGGCCCCGAGCGCGACAAGGAGCGGCCCGAGCCCAAGTCCCAGCGTTTCGAGGGCGGTGGCGGCGGCGGCGGTGGCGGTCGCTACCGCGAGGAGCGCGCCCGGGATCGGTCGCTCGAGCGCCATCGCCACCGCTACCCTGCGGCCGGGCGCTTCGGCGACGAACGCAAGGAGCCGCTGAAGCAGGAGCGCGGTCGGGCGGTCGCCCCCGCGGCAGCCGACAGCCCGCGGCGTAACCTGGATCTGGAGCGCGGCTACGGCCGGCTGGCGCCTCCGCCGCCACCGCCGCCGCCGCCGCCCCCACCGCCCGCCGAGCACTGGGACGAGCAGGAGGAGCCGGGCCTCGACTACCAGGAGGAGCGGCGCAAGCGCTACGGCAGCCCCTTCGCGCCCGCGGAGCGGCGCCCCAGGCCCGAGGAGCGCGACCGGGAGCGCGGCCAGCCCGGCAGGTACCCGCTGCAGGAGCTGCACCACGCCACCTCCGCGGGCCCCTACGGCGCCGACAAGATCCGGCCCACGGGCTGCAGGTACGGCCAGCTCGCTCGAGCCCCGACGACATGAGCACTACACGAGGCCTCTTTTGCCGGTTGCAGGGACGAGGCCAACAGCGACAACTGGGAGGTGCAGCACGAGCTCGAGCACGCGGGGCGCGAGCGCGCCTACGGCGCCGTCGAGTGGGAGGAGCGGGAGTGGCGGGGCCGGCCGCTCTGGGACCGGGAGAGCCTGCCCAGGTCCGAGGCGCACGACGACGAGTGGCCCGCGCGATACGAGAATCCGGCGATGCCCGAGTGGAAGGTCGGGGAGACGAGGAAATGGGACAACCAGTCTCTGCATCTGCGCACCTCCTACCGGGGCGAGCGCCTCAAGGAACTCGAGATCACCGAACCGGCCCACTGGTGGGTATATATAAGCACGTGCATGCCTCTATACGCGTGAGCCCGTGTGCGAAATCATCCTTTTTTCACTCTTGCAGCAAGCGGCGGCCGTTCAGCACTCCGGAGCGACGAGAAGAGCTTCCGAGCCATGCCGCGAAGCAGGCCCTGCACAACAGCATGAAGGACGAGCCGATAAATAAGAAGCTGATGGAACTCGCCGAGGGCAGACCGCGACGAAGCAGCAGAGAAAAGTCGGCCGACGCTTTCCAGAAGAAATTGCTGGCGAAGGAGAAGAGCGAGGTAAAGGAGCCTCCGCCACCGCCCGAACCTAAAAGATCCTGCCTCGACGAGCCGCTGCCGACTTTGCACACCGAGAGCGACCTCAGCGACATTAGCGACGACCCTGACGACATTCTCAACATGGAGGAGGAAGTCACGGAAACGAAATCCCAGGGCAAAAAGCCTACGGAGATTGATCGAGACTCGGCTTCGGTTAAGAGTCAGGAACTCTCGCACATGTCGCCCAAGCCGCCGCTTGATGACCCCGTATTCGCTAAAGACAGGGAAGCCGATAATTACAGGTGCGATCGCTTACTCTATATTTTCATTCGTCTTTCAGATAATCAATTTTATTGGTTGTTCATTTTCATTGCAGCAATAAAAATAATCTTGAAGAAGAGAGCATGGAAACTATGGACTTTGAAGAAATTTCTGATGGGGAATTGGAGGAAGATGTCAAGACGAGTTGTAAGGGATTAGGAGATGCTTTAGGCGTTGACTGGGAGAGTCTCGTCAAAGAGTCTCAACCGAGACGCCATACTGCCGCTGGTCATGACAATGCGCAAGATCGTTGGCAATGCAAAGCAGTTTTCCGACGTATTGGTATTTCCGTTAAAGCTGCAGGCCATGAACTTGTCGAGACACTTTTGAAAAAGTATACAGATAACGGTAATAATATTTAGATTTTTCTTCACTACTTACCTCATATAGGTATATCTCCATCAATACTTTAATTACACTAATGACAATTAAATTTTGAATTACAGAATCTAATAAATTACTTTTGAACAATGTGGCATTTGTACATACAGCATTAGCACGAAAGCAGCTCTTACCTAATTCAGCGTATAAATTAATAAGCAATGACGATTTATTGTACAGGTAATTGCTATCTTATCTGATAATTATTAACGCGTGTATTTTACATTGTCTGAAAATCTCTTTATTACCATAGAGTATGTTATTTTACAGAAGTAAACAAGAAATCGACGTCGATGACATAGATACTTTTAAACCCTGCACAAGTTTATACGACGAAGCTAAAATGCTTCTTGAACAAACAGCATAAATCGTGTATTTAGGAAGCTTATTGACACTCATGTCTACGTTTAAGAAGCCTTCATTTAGAACAATTGATTGTATTATATGCAAGAATATTTAAAATAAGAGATTTTTTCATAAATTATAATGTCTATTCATTTACTACAGTCATTAACAATCATGTAGTACATATTTCGCGATGGTCCTTTAGTACGATAACATCGTTTTTTAATATTTCTATTGCATCAGTTAGAATTTGCTCATTCAGAGATAAATCGATCTGTCAATTAATTTTTTTTAATTGATAATAGTTTTTCTGTTTTTTATTGTTATTTTCAGTTTATATCTGTGTATTTTTGTATACGTCATCATTTTTATACCTATTTTGATGTTTTATCGGTTTTTTCTATTTTCTTTTTCTATACGAATTGGAACATTTGAAACAGGAAAAAGCAAAAATCTAGATGAAAGAAATAAAGAACAGAAAAAAAGTCAGAAGAACATATCGACGGCTGAGAGGAGTAACATCCTCTTCCCCCCGCTAACTCAGCGAAGGCTGCGAAAACCTACTAAGTCGGCAAAGGTTTCAAAAACCCTCTAACTGAGCGAAAGTTTCCAAAACCCTCTCACACATGTGGGTTTTCTTTTTTTCTTCAATTTTTTAGTGGCAGCTCTGCAGGAGTACGTTCTGCATAATAAACGTGATTGAAAATTCAGAAAAAAAATCAGCATCAATTATTTAACATTGCCTTTATTTTGGGGGTGCACATGATGAAGTTATTTCTTTGAATCAAATCAAATTTAATTTTAAAGTTTATTTAATTATTTT
>JAPYZO010001412.1:0-40573 GCA_030522905.1 Torymus flavipes
TATATTTACAAAAAATCAAGAGTACATTGCTCTGTAGTTTTGAACACTCTATCATCCAGTAAAAGTATGAAGTCGAAATATCAAGTGTTTTTTGCAAAAACTTTGAACAAAGCCAAATTCAGTTTCATTCAAAGTTTTTGCAAAAACCACTCGATATTTCGACTTCAAACTTTTACTGGATGATAGAATGTTCAAAATCACAGAGCAATGTGCTCTTGATTTTTTATAAAAATACGTATTCTGTTTTTAATAAGCTTTAAACTGTGTCCATTGCTTGGTCGGTAATGGTAGGACTATGCCACCCCGTTAATTTATTACACAAAACCCGTTCTTACAATATTAACAGAAAACGTATGAATACAATTGATTTTGCTTATATTTTAATTATCTGTTCCCAAGTTATGTAATTGCATAGGTTAGAAATATGTGGAATATGGCATGAATATGTAAATAACAAAATAGATTGTACAAATTATGCTTTGATTCATTTTTTCTTTACATATGAACATACAACGTTCCATATGATATAGAAATATAAATGTGGCAATGGAAATCAGTTATTATTACTAATCTCCCAAACCTTGTACCACCTTAATAGCAGGTCAAATATTTTATTTAGCTTCTCCTCTCATCACAAGAATTCGCGAGTTTTAAGAAGTCTGTTAGCAAAACTTAACTTCTCTCCTATTAAAGAAAGATAAGTTTTTAATTAGTTGGGATTCACACCCTCAATAAGTCAAATTACTGTGACTTTATAAACTCGTGACAAAACTTACAAAGGATTGAATTCGGTTCGCAAAAAATTTTGATTCATTGAAGTCGTCCTGATTGGACAGAGCATCATTAAAGAGATTTACTTTTACTCTACCTTGTAGTTGAAATGTCGCTAGAATATATTCTGTAGGAGCCTTAAGCTAACAAGGCGTGACTCTGGTCTTCAGAAAAGGGATTCAATAAAACTTAGAGAATCATTTTTTGGTACCTGAAAATAAATTTCACTACCTTTAGTTTCATCTCACAGGCCCTTGTTAGCAATATTAAGATTCTACAATCAAAATCAACGCTAACGATGGCATATAAAATCAAGCTAAAGATAGCAAACTTCATTTTCAAATACCAAAAACGATTCTCAAAGTTTCATCAAAATTCGTTTTCGGGAGCAGGAGTCACTCCCTGTAAGTTATATATTAAGTAGAAATAGACGTATATGATCAGACAATCCTATAAATGTATCCATTTCCTAGTTTTAATAGTTTAATCTTTACAGAGCCTGTTCACCTTTTCAATCAACTACAAGTAACTTCAAAGTCCAATGGCCATTGGATTTAATCTCGCTCGTTTTGCTGTTTCCACATAATCGACTCTAATCTTCGCCCAATCAGCGTTTCACGCCCTTGCTCCCAACTGAAAATTTACATTTCCTGAAAATCAATAAGCTTAGCGGCCATCACTCTGTCTCTGTCGCGTTTCCTCACGCACCTGCTTGCGATAAAGTCTATACGAGGCGAGCAGCGACTACCTATCGGCCCCTGACATCGACGACGGAAAACATCCATATTGCCATTGGGCACCTCGAGCGCAATCGCGCCTAATCAATCTAAAAGTGGAAAATCGTAATTTCCATTGCTTCTTCCCTCTCGCTCGCTACGCCCTCCCGATTCTCACGCGATAGCTCGGCCAACCAAGCACTTTCGGCCGGTGCATCCTTGTGCTACGCGCTAAGGGCGCGTTCTATTATTCGGTACAGGGGAGTCGCTTTTCCCTCCGGCGCAGGGAACTTAATGAGGTTTGCTCGCGCGCGTGCGCGCTGTGCCTTGTAATCTCCGGTGCAGGCAAATCGCGTTAGCCCTGTCTGATTATAGCAGCCGGCCCGGAGATAGCGTTTTCAGGGAGCACGCGGCCAAGTTGTTCGTGTTTTTTCTTTTCTTTATCGATGGACAATCGAGGAATTCAGTTCGGAGGCTTTCGTGACCGGCTTTATGCCGAGTTCCCGAAGTTTGGCTTACGAGGCTATGTACTGTGAGACGGTTTGAAGGGCCGTTTGTTTGCCCAGCTGTGTTAACTGACTGCGAGGCCGATACGTGTGTAACTAAATACGGATGGAGGACTCCTCTCAGATATATGTTTTCATTGCTTTTAAAACAGTCGTAAAAATATGGTATTTTAATCTTTAATAAAACGTACAAGGATCAAACATTTTTCGAATACGAATGAAATGTTTTCTGTCAAACTCAAGTGACTTCAATTCACGGACATATTATTTCAGTTTCGAATATTACGTAAGACAAGTATTTATTTTATTTATTTAGTACGCCAAGTCAAAGTAGCATGAAATATTAAAACGCAATTAAATACAAACGATCTTCTGCTTATTTTATATTTATCTTGTGTTTTTAAAGCACAACCGCCACGTGCAAGAAGTATTTAGTCATGAGAATATTAGACTTCATAAAATATTTCATAACAAATATTACTTTTTATTACGAAACGCTCAAAAAGTTATTAAAACTTGGAATGTGTGCAGAGCCTCCGTTTTTCCATTTGAAGTAATTTGAAACTGGTGATATTCGTTTCAACCATATATCTAAAATGTCATTTTTTATTTTCAAGCTAAAACTAAAATATTTTTTAATCGCAACAAATGACGTCAGCAGAAACGATCGCGCCAAACATTCACGGGTATACCGATGAGTAGATACGCACAGAAATTATAAATAGGTTTCCACTCTGCAAAATGATATTTTTCATTTAAAGCATTGAAACTGATAGTTTTAAAAATAAACATTACTATTCAAACGTCAGCCACGTATCTATAGTTTTTGTAATCTACCTTTTTCGTCTTTTCCCGAAAAAAAAAATCATTTTTTTTATTCAAAAGTATAGGTATATACATTCAATATTACGTTTCGGGTGAGTTTCCCATGTCAGTTAGTCTCTAGTCGCAGTAACCGTGAACATTCGCTTTAACGAGTACCAATATCACCCACGCCCAGTGGAAATAATCTTGTTTGAGTTGATTCTACTGCTCTTCATTTTATACGTACTTATGTTTGCAATAATTCAGTATTGTTAAATTAACTATTACACTCCTTTTATATGGAACTGTGTTGCGTTAAATATAAATGAGTCATTTTTATAAATGTACCTGTATTTTATCGAATAAAAATATCTTATTTGCAAGGTAATTCAATGCAAGGTAATAGCTATATAGAGTTTTAAAATACATTTTATACCATAATATAATTCAACATTCATCAGAGCATTTTAACAACATTATCAACTCGTAAACTACGATGCTTGTTACTCAGACTTCGCGTAATTTGCTTATTTTGTTGACAATAAGTTTCCTCGTAACTAAGTATACTGTATAATTACAGTATGTAGGTTAAAATGTTTTGAAAGGTGAAAAATGCTGCAAGTAAAGAAAATAAAACATTACCTCTAGCATTAAGTATCGACTGGTCGAATTATCGAATGTTTTGCTCTCAGTCATTATAAAACAAAGCACATGATTGACGCCTTGACAGTTGCAAAGCTCGCCGCACGAAAGGTATTTATTCTGCTGAACTAACTAACTCCCTCAAATTCGCCTAATCTCCAAACCAAATCGGCAAAAACTACTTTGCCCTCGCGTCGAACAACGTCACAGCCGCAAACTTCCTCCCCCTCCTCGTATACGCGACGAAATCCAAGCGCGCACGCGAAAGTCCAAAGTCTCTCCCCTCGGCCTGCTGAGCTTCACATTTGAAATCGACTTTTCGCGGCCATCCATCCTGCGCCGTTACACACATATATATACAGATGTGTGCGACGAGTAGCCGCGGGGTCATCAGCTCCCGGTGCAATAAATAGCCACGCCGGTGGCGGGCGCCTTGACACCCACCGGTGGGATATCGCGCAGGGCCAACCGCCCCGCGTCACGCCATCGTCGCGAGATCGCCTAAGGACTTGCCCGCGTCATGCGACTGGGATGTATGTAGGTACGTATGTGCCCTCGGGTGCGTGGTATTGATCAGAGTTTGCCACCGACGCTTTTTTTCCTTTCTACTTCTTTCTTTTTGGGGATGAGAGTGGCGGATTTTTCGGATTAACTTCTTCGCCCACGGATTGGGAGAAGCGGA
Organism: Torymus flavipes; assembly: GCA_030522905.1. Classification (NCBI taxonomy): domain Eukaryota; kingdom Metazoa; phylum Arthropoda; class Insecta; order Hymenoptera; family Torymidae; genus Torymus; species Torymus flavipes. The sequence goes on from JAPYZO010001412.1 coordinate 4,122, forward strand.
GGAGCGATCGATTTCCTATTTGAATTTTGGTTCACGGAACGCATAAGAAGACGAGCAGCATCTTGAGTTTCTCGGCGCAATTTTTTAGATCGATATGGTGGAGTTAGAATTTGCGAAATGCCGAATGAGATTTTAGTATAACGGGGAGCTTGTCATTTACAATTGAAATAACAAAATCTACATAATGTTTATTGCGTAATTTAAATTTCAAAGATAGAAAAATAAAATCTCTTTTACTAGAACGGAAATGGATTTTTTAATGTGAAAATGATGTTAAGTACATTGATTGTAATCTAAATTTAACAATAATGTAAAAATATATAATTTGTTTTCGAGACAGAGTTTTACGTTTACATCAATATAATGTTACCTTGAATTTTCTAAAAGAAATTTCTTACTACATGCAATCCAACGGAATTCTTTGAGAAGAATTTTATTTAGAATTTAATACTTTAGGTTCCACTAAATTTGAACTCTATAAAGAAACACCATAGCTCCATTCGATTTATACCTCAAAAGTTTATTCTGTGACCCATATCACTTTCCAAATCACGCGAGCACACGAATTCGGAACAGAATTCCACTTTCCCTTTCTCTCGCCCTTACCCTTGGGAAAAAGCGAGGGGTTGAGTTCCGAAAAAAATTCAGTCAAGGTCCGGCAGATAGATTGCCAATGTTTGCTTACCCCGCATATGTCTAATTCATTGACTTTTGCCGCTCGGGTCGCGCAGGTATACTCCCCTTGTATTTTGCGTGTTTCTAAGCTGCCTGTTTGGCGTTACAACTTTTTTCAGGGACAATAAACGAGGTCGACTTTATTTTAATCGTTATTTTTGTACAGCAAATAGCTATATACGTGTATGAAAGCTATAGGTGAAATTAAAAAGTTGAAGAATAATCGCAGTTTGAAAGTAAGTGCGTAGAGAATATTTTTTTATATTTGAAGTAAAAAGAAAATAATATATAAATTCACAGTCATAAAAATATACATTAACATATAGGGTGAATTAAAAAAAAAAGCAATATGCCAGTCATTTAATAATTCCCGTATGAAAACTGTCCCATTCGAAAATAATAAATTGCCGTCTACGAAGCCAGAAAATTGAATACGTCCCCATCGCTCGTACCTTATCGTGTAAATAAAAAAATTCACGTACCCCTAGCGCCCCTTTCTTAAAAATTAATCGCTTCTGAAGAGGGGCATGAAGGAAAAAAAACAAATCATAAATTTCACAAGACAGAGGACAGTTCAACATAGGGTTCATCCTCAGTCCAGCAAACGCCCCTCGAAAAAATGCCGGAAGCGCGCGACCTATCTCTTTTTTTCTCTTGCCCTCTCTCTGGAAATCTTTTCTCCCCTCTCGCCATTCTTGACCTCTCACACATATACGTACGTGTCTCGGGGATCGTCCGCGGGAAGTGCAAAAGGATGCGGTCCGACGATTTACAGCGCCTGGGGAATGCAAAAGGCGCGCGCGGAACGCCGCCGGGTATGACTGCTGCCCTGTATAACTCCTTTCCATGTTCTCGTTTTCCACGCGCTTCTACATATATACACATCGGAATAAAGAATATACACGTTTGGCTCTTTTTGGGGTTCGATACCACCGCGGTTTTTTGCGCACGCGCATGCGCGACGATACATTATTAGTGTGTTTACAAGCTCGTAACGTGCGTCGGAATTCTTTATGCAACAATGTGTCTCTTTTCTTTTCCAATTCTCTTCTTCGTGGATTTTTCTCCCTCGATTTCGATGCGGAATGTGTATCCAATGTGCTGTAAGGAGAATGGCTTTATTCCGGGTTATTTATGGTGGAAATTTAGTGAGGTAAGAAAGAAATATGACTACGTTGACCAGGTATTTTTTCTGAAGATAATAGCTTAAATCGAGTGTGTTAATGTACTTACAACGTCTCTAAGGTCAAATGTTTTTAGCTTTCGCTTTTATAAATATGTAATCTTCTACCTCGCCATTGATTTTATTTTAGTTATTAAATAATGTTTGTTTGGATGAATGTTATTTTTAACAGTTTTAGTACATTGAAAATGGAACGCCGTGATCGTTTCCTCTTTACCTACACAGTATTGAACTCCATCTTTTTAACCATTTATGCCAAATAACCTACTATATATGCACGTATTTTTATACATAAGATGCTGTTAATAAACTCAAATTAAAAAACTTGTTAAACCGAGAAGAATCTAAAAAGTTCTATTAAAATTCGCCCAATAACGTGGGCAGCGTTCTAAACGCGTGTAAGTAGATGGACGCAGAGAGTATAATATAGGACGCTGGCTTACCAGACTCCAACTAATCTACTTGCGTAAGTAACTTGCGTAAAACAGCGATAGGTATTTTCTAACTTTCCTGCTAACCATAGGAGATATCGGCATTTCCAAAATTTACGGGCTGGTGCATTTGATTTTTAAAATACACAAGGCATTTCCCAGGGGTGAAATATATTATGTTCTATGTGCACCCTCCTATTTTTCCTCGGCGCCCTCTAGAAACTATTGGGGTGCAGATTATCAAGGTTAGAACCATAGCTGTACTGAATTGTCGGACGATGATTCTACGGGAATCCATAAAACATGACGTGATTGCTGATCAGTTTATACTACGTGACACTAAAGCTCGAACGTTCCTTTTACTACTGTTTGATATTGGTTTTACATTCACTTCGCACTTTTCTTACCAGTTATCGATGACGTTCGTGTAGTTCCTTTGAGACGAAAAAATACTTTGTCGGCTTTAACGTAAAGCGTTATAAGTTAGTTTTTAATCTGCCTAATGTTGAATTTTATAATTTTTTTTAATTCTTTTAGCGTCAATTTAATATGTTTTTAACGGTTGTAAGGAACAAGCAGAGATGGCTTACAAACTATGGATTCTTGGACATTAACATACAAGTAAATAGGATAAAGATTGATTTTATTCCACTTATATAATCCTACACTAGCTTCAGGTAAACATTCGTCTTTATCCTTTGAAGGAAAAAATACATCTACAAAAATATTATACATATAAGGCTATACACTAATATAAATAGAAGCGCTCTAAGATACTCTGGCAAATATATAAAAGCGCCTTTGTCACGCAAGCATTGCAGCGGAATAGAAGAGAGCGTTCAATAATAAGGAAAGAGAGGAATAGAGAAAGAAGCTCGCGACGACACTTACAAAACAGATCATGCAAAATGTGTATTACGCGACGGAAGAGGCGTATACATAATACACACGCACACACAACACACCTATACAAGCGTGCAAGTGTTCGGTCGAAGAGGCAAAAGAAAGAGGTGTATATAAGCATACACGCACGCGCGCGGTGGAGCAATAAGAATAATAATAAAAAAGGAAAAAGAGTAGCGTGCACGGTGTGTGCACGCGCGGCGTAAGCGAAAGAGCCAAAAGAAGAAACAAAAAATAGAGAAAAATAAAAGTAAAAAGAGAGTAGAGATAATAAGATCGAGTACATACGCTCGTTCGATGGGTGGCTCGGTCTCTTTCAACCTGCAACGGAAGGATCAAACGCGTAAGGTCGTGGCACTTCAAGCACACACAGTAGTACGACATTGTGCGTACAGGTAGACCGCTGAGAGTGGAAGCTTTTTATTCGACGCTGGAGATTTCTCGGCCTCGCCTACTTATTTTCTTCCCATTATTTACCTTCATTTTCTCATGTTCTCGAATAAAGTTCACGCGACTGTGTATATATTGATTACCATTAGAAAGAAATGTGCCAAAACCTGTGGTTCCCGGTAAGATTAGATTTCGAAGGAATAGATGGCGCGATTTATCATCATGGACGATTACGCACCTTTAGTTGCAACTAGTGAAAATCCGAGCAAATAATACCGCTAATTAAAAGTAATGGAAATTTATGCGTGAGATTAGCTCGAACTTTTGACGTGTATCGTAAATATTTGTCCGTCCCGGCTCGGAAAGGTCCAACATATAGGCTCTCGGCGAAAAATGCTACTTCCACGCAACGGGATCCAGAACAGCACAAGGCACTTAATCTTACATATGCTCCGCTAAATGACACGTTGAGAACTACCATTTCTCCGCGATCAAGCGGCCATTAATAACGACGGACTTTCTTTTACCACGACGAAAGAGTCTATATGTTGCATTTCTCATTTGAAAAACAAAGTATTGTCTGCATTAGCTTTTAATCGAAGGGTGCTCACTTTTATAAATTAACCAATAGATATGTAAAAATGAAACGAGCTTGCGATTTTTCTATATACAGCCGATAAATTGAGTGCCGTAGTTATCATATTAAAAGATTGCGCTGAAACAATATTACACGAGAAATCTCCAATTTCCAATAAATCTCCCCTCTCTGGTCAAAGAAAATAAAAACTAAAGAATATATAATATCGATGAAAATAATCATAGTCTTATGCAATAGCATAATAAGCTTTTCCTCGTTAACATAGGCTTTAGAGTGTACAATCGATAGAGAGAGCAAATAAAAACGTTCCTTCGTTATATTCAGCCGATAACAAGATATCTTTCCATATTACAAGACGATACAATATTCTTCATATTCAAGACGATACGCACACGAAAGTATACAAGTTTTGATATAGCAGAAGAAAGAATAGACAAATTCACAAGGCAGATATAATGCTTTTCAGACTGGGCTCCGCCCAGAGAGCTTCTTTTGAAGCTCGCATTCCTATTCATTTTTTTGTTCATGTTTCGAATACTTGAATCCGCACACTTATTTTTATTCCATAAATATTTAACGAAAATTCCAAAATAAAAATTCAACGAAATTAATAAGTATGCACGTTCGCGCGTATATTTTAACGTATAACATATTTGCTGTGTATATATAGGTATATGCAACGCGATTACGTTGGCACGCGGATGCGATAGTGAAATCTAATATTCGTACGAGTGTGTACGCCGTATAAAATTTGAAGCCCGCGCGAGCAGTTTTAGCGTAAATTCGCTTTTGGATAACAACGGTGTGAAGGCGGTGCACATTGAATTTTGATGAATTTCAAGGCGCGAGCGCGCGCGTACACGTACCGGATAAAATTCGGAACTGTTTTCCGTCGTCCTGTATCGCGTTACCCTCTCTATACCACGACTTAATGTTCTCTCGATTTCAACATTGAACATATATATATACAAGGAAATTTCATATTTTTAACTCATTTTATTCGTGACCTTCCCTTTTTGTTCTCAGCTTGCACAAATAATCTACGTTAACTAGTAAATAACCGTTCTTTCAAAACCATTTATAACGAAATTCCCACTTTTTTCCACAAAATAAGCTAGAAGAGCTAGATTTAGTTTTATTAATTCATTTAGCTTACAATTTCTATTTGCAAAACATTGAAATCAATAAAAGAGATGAAGCTTTTTCAAAATCAACATTATAGCCAACACTCGTGGAGTGCTGCGTTCGTTCAAGTATTTCGCTCGTATCGCTGTAATACTTCGTCATGCTCGTTATTGTCGTAGCTATACAATTTTTTTTGTTGCCATGCGCACGGACATGGAAGCCACGAGCAATGAGAATGAAAAATACACCGCGATATTTTCAGCGAAGCGCACAAGCGCAAAAAACACGTCCTGCATCGTGTTTGCAATTGCACAGTGCCCCCGTTGCTTGGTATTTTCAGCTGCGAATCTCTCGAATTGAAGTGCGCGCGCAGCTTCATTTTCCTCGGTTGATTTTCCGAGAGACGGTAAACAATAAATTTTCTTTTTATTTTTTATCTGCCGCGCGCATTCTCTCTTATTCGATATCATACCTATAGTTTGCTCTGTATTTTTACAGGTGAAATTTCCATTTTTATTGAGGCGAGAATGAAGGCCACACACGAGATAGTGGCGAAAATAGTCATTACAAGGTAATGACGAAAAACGTATCATGTGTCAAAGCCGCTCGACCAGCTTTAATTATTATTTTCGTACCGGAGAAAGACATCAATTTCATCAAATTTTCCCAATTACTATTTCCGCAATTCCCTGTTATTTTGTTTTCAAAATTTTTACGATTTTAACAACAATTACTGTCTTATAACCAACATTTAGTAATTCTTTATCAGAAACTACAAAAAGTCACTTTATAGAAAATATTTTTCAACTAATACATTTTTACTCCGGAATATGAATGGCTCATTATTTTAAAACTTTCCAACTCTTATGAGCTAAGGAAAAAATGATCCGAAGGAACGAAGAAACTTTTTAATGGTTTTAAAACAAGTTAGAAAGTGATGTGAAACACTTACGTAGAACAAATATAGTAGATAAAAGTATGTTGGGACAAAGCCGTTATTTAAAGTTAGAGTTTCATAGTCTAATAAATTAAGAATTATGGCCTCGAATTATTATATAAAAATTGATTTTCGTAGTTAAATTTTCGGCTTATTTTGATAGCATTATGCAACGTTAAATGTTCTTTGAACGGAGCTCGTAGTCTATTTATACGCAACAACAAGAGAATACATTAACCTCGTGGAACCGAACGCTGCTATGCAAATGAAAACAGAAACGAAAACCTTTAGCCCGGACGCACGCGAGTGATCAGCTCGCTCTTTCTTTGTTTACTCGCGGTAATCAAACTTTCACCCCATCCCGCTCGTGTGAAAAATCCGTACCGTATTAACCCGTCAATCTGAAATTCAAACGCAAGCGGTCGAGCAGCTTTGCGTGCGTTATATAGACACACACATATACATATATACGCTCGGGTGAGCGGCTCTACCCTTCCGACCATTATACATGTAAGGTAATGCGCGATCGGGACTCTTACCTTTCGCTAGCGATCGAGCTATTGCGGGACATCGATTTCGGGGACATCTCGAAGTCGCTGTCGCTGCGATAGAGGAAGCTCTCGCGGCGCTGAGGCAACGCCTGTAGGACGAGGCCCGTGCTGGGCGAGGTGCCGCCTCCTCCGCCGGCGGCGCCGTCCAACGCCGAGGCGCCATTCTCGACGTCGAAGCTAGAGATAGGACAGAGAAAAGCGACACAGAGGTCGACTGTTAGTCAGCCGTTTTTTTGGTACTCGTGGATCGTTTTTTATTTGAGACTTTCAAAGTGTCTTGAAGGAGGAAAGAAAAATACTTTGCACGTGGCATAGCTGAGCAATTGCTGATTGTCAAATAAAAGTTAATACAGACGATATGTATTGTTCCAAATTAATTAAATTCTACACTGTTATTGGAATATCTTAAGAAACATCTAATGAAAATTTTTTTTTTATAAAATGTTTCATTATTCAATAACAATAGTTTTTATTTCCAGCGTTTTAAACAATCAATTTTGTCTTCATCTATGTAGCCTCTCTGTTGAGATTTACGTGCAAAGTATTGCAAGAAAGATTTAAATCATTTAATTAAGCAAATTTACAGTATGCAAAATCATAAGACTTTAAAGGTAAGTAAAATACCACGTCGTTAAAGTGCAGTTGTTTATCCTGAATCATTTGCTTTCATCTCAAATAAATATCAAGGATTTACCTAATGGTATTTTACAATTCCTTTAAAAGCAGAAATAAGAAATATGGTTGAAAGAAAGTTTTGCGAAGAATATCAAATTTTTTGATAAAATATATAGTATACGGACCTTGTTTATGGTATTTAACTATATATTAGAAGCCATTGGTAATTCACTTATTTCATTTGATATATAATTTTTTATTTTCTCCTAATCGAAAATGTATTAATCTTAAAATACTATAAACTGTACTAACGCATTTTTCGTATCATTGCAGTTAGTTAAGAATTTGACTAAACTAATAAGCAATAGAAACCTACATTCATATGCAAGTTTTCAATTTTCGTAGGTTTAAAAAAATAATATTACTCATTTAATTAAAAATGAGGTCATACACGAAAAAAAGGATTGTTTACAGTATAAAAAATTGATTGGTTGCCATAACCAATCATTTTTTCCGTGTGTTGTATAGAAATTCCCCTACAAGTAAAGAAAAAAGAGAGAATAATATAAAATAAATCAAAAAGATTACTTCAAATACGTAAATATTATACTTAATTCATTCGATATCATAGCAACGTAAACTAATGTATATAGTTATTGCATAAAATACTATAAGCATAGTCTATCTTTAAAAAAATGATGAGCGAAAAGAGTAGCCAAAATAAGACGTTTGTGATTGGTTAAGTCAGACCAAAGTAAGCTTGTGATTGGTTGACGCTGACGTCACTGCCGCGAGGCTGTTTCCTTAAGAACTGAGCTGATTGGCTTAAACTGAACTGTGTATAAAACGAACTGTATTGTAGTCTTCAACATATAAGATGAGACTCGCCAGTTTTAAATAAAAATGAATGTGGCTGTAGATCGAATCCAAGTGCCTATAATTTGGATTTAGGTAGTAGAATATGTAAAATAAATATTTCATATTGTTAATATTTTTGGTCAAACGAGTTGTATAAGTGATAGAAAATTTAGATATATAAATACGAATCCATAGGAATATTTTCGGAAAAAAGTAACAATAAAATATCAATACTAATTAAAGGAGTGTCGTACTACGTGTGACAAAAGTTAGTTTTTACTTGAACTATTAATCATTCGTGATATGGGCTTGTTTTTTCTTTCTTATTTGGAAACTATGTGTGAGGGCATAAGACCAATAGTTTAACCTCCCCAAAACAAGAAATCGGTTAAAAATTTTGAAGTATTTCGATCTAAAAAAATCATAATATGTCTTAATACATTTTTAATTTTATTCAAAAAGGGGCCGCAAAAACAAAATTAAAAAAAAAAGAGCCAGGGCACTGTGTGGTTAAGCCAAATTCATTTCCATTGATTGATTGAACTTCATTTGTTTGATCACGTGGATCAAAAAACTATTAAATTTATAAAAATTTGCAATTCCTTAACCAGCGTAAAAAATTATTCGATGATAATAGAAGTACAAATATTGGACTTCCTTTCTCTTAGCTGTATTTTTTTAACGTTTTTCCATTACACCGCGCATCACCTCGGCAAAGTTTTCAAAGAACTTTGAACTAGTTCTTTTTATATTCACCTTGCATGTTTGCCTCGCGTTATAACGCGCTCTCTCGCGGCTAAGCCTAGTTTCGAAGTTTTCAACTTTCACCCTTCATACGCCGAAATACTCCGAGCTGGCAGTGCATATCTTTGTAACGCGTACGGGCGCTTGCGCGCATGGAATTCTTCCCTCAGGTGCGATTTCGCGAAATTATATGCAAAGCACTCGCGCGCGGGATATCTTATATTGGCATATATATTTGAGCGTGAATTCTCGGTGCGATACTTTTTATTGAAACTTTTTGATTTATTCAAACAGATTGCAGAAAGAAAGCAAACAGCAGTTCGTATTTATGCTGTCATGAAAGATTTTAATCGCATCACTTTTATGTGAATTCCACGTGTAAAATGATATTTTATAAAGATTTCAAATGCAGCAAGGCGTTAACAATAAATTTTTAACGTTATGAACAATTAGCTCACGCGATTAATAAATAAATGCATCGCATCATAACGACCGTTTCATCTATATAGTGGCTGTAAAAAAGCTCAAAAAGTAGGTTAAATCTCCAATATTGCATGTTATAAAAACATTTTTAATGTGTGAACTTATACTGTGAAAAATCCTTATGAAACAATAATTATCAAGAAATTAAATTTTCATCATGACACTCTGATACCGTCATCGCGTGCCGGCAAAGTTTTCCTGTATTATGATCGGATCCAATTCACTTAGGTGAAGCCTTATAAATTTGGCTTCCTCCCAAAGGAAGCTTTGTAATAGAAATATTTATGTTTTGTTAAAAAAATATTTATTTATGAGTATGAAAATATGCACAATTTGAAAGAAATTCGGTCGATATAATCATTATTCTGCAATGCACAATAATAATATTGTTAAAGGCATTTTTTCATATTAAAAAACCATATGCCAAGATATTTTTAAACAAGAGCATCTTTCAACTCAAAATGAATTAAAACATGTTTCTGCATTTTTTTTCGAAAAATTCTATTTTATACTGTTAGAAAGGTTGTAAAAAACAAAGTTATAATCCACTCTTAAAGGAATAATAGCAGGCAGTAGTGGCTCATTTAAAGACTCAATGTGATTGGTTATTTGAAAAATTGCGAATATTTGAATTTATTAGATTGAAAATGTGCTAGATTTGAATTTTGAAACTCAAGTATTTACAAAACTACTGAATAATTAAAATAGAATAAAAACATTTAGTTTTCTTTTACTTAAAAAATATATGTAATTATCTTATCATTTTAAAGTAATTCAAGCTAGATCATAGTGGAAAATAGTGTTCATAACCTCAAAAACGAAACAGTGCGTGAAGCACGTTTGAATTTAGCTAGTTACTTAAAATTTTGATAAGTAGTAAATTGATGAAAAATAATAATTTATTATATGAAACTTATATAGGCATGCATTTATTAATTTTAGAAATTTTAATATATTTCTATTTTTAAATTTAAATCATACATCTTTAAATTCTGCATAGAAATTCCTATTATAATTCCTATCCTATCCTATTATAAATCCTATTATAAGGCTGAAAAAATCAAGATGGTGCCCTTTGCGCGCGTAGCGCGCTTGAACTGAGAGGACTATAGTAGTATAAAAAAAGGAAAATACTCAAATGAAATGATAGTATAACACAAAATATTTAAACATATTTTTATGAAATAATAAATAATTTTGTAACTATTTTTATTTAAGATAAAATATTTATGAATTTTAGTGCAAGGATGTGAATTATTGAAATTAGAAACAGTTTGAGAAAACCACGTAAATTGTGGTTTTTTGGCCAACGCCATTCCTTTCCCAGCATAATGCCAGCTGTCGGATAATATCACTACTCTATATAGTACTGACATGATTTTAGTGGAACTACGTCGAAAATCTCCGACAAGCCTTTCCACCGAAGCACATGAACCTAACGCTATTAAACCGCCTCCCGATCATTACGCTGAATCATAACAATCGAATCGCCGAACCGATTTGCGAGTGCTCACGCGTTAATCCATCGCTTTTCGCCCGTGTAAAACGTTCCTCTGTGTGCTGTCGCATAGCAAATCGGTAAACTCTCCTGCGTAAATTCGATAAACGGATTTGAACCCTTTGTGTCGGCGCGTGTGGCTATCGTGTAATCCGCGGAAGGGGGGAGGAGAAGAACGAGGAACAACTATGCACAGTCAGGTAGGTACGTCAAATTCTAGCCCGCGCGAGTCTTTGAAGCCGATGCTTTTACTCCCATCATCGATGTATGTACAACTCGAAGGGGGTCTACACCCGCGCGACAGGCATTTTCTACCACCTGTCAGCTCCATGCGAATAATGCTGCATATGTCTACATGAATATAAAGAATTTATATCGTAAACCACTCGATGGCCGAGTTTTTTTCCCATTTATTCTACTTAGAGCTACGGTCAAACTTATTTTTTTATTCCGTTTTTATTTATGGTATAAATACGTATATCTATATAATAATATGTTTTTGCCAAAACAAATTTTATTTCCTGTCAAATTTTGATTTTGGATTTAATATTAACTTTTATTGATTATTGTTTTATACATTTTCAGAGGTTCGGCGTACGGTTATGGATCATAAGGTTTTGATAAATATTCATTCACCAAAGAGAACGTAAAATTAGATAAAAGCCTTATGTACATATTTTAAAATAAAAGTATCCAGTTTTCGTTTTATTTCAAAGAAAAATTTATATACTTTTACACAAACCAGTATTACATAAACATAAAAGAGTTATGCGCTCTCATAATTATATATCATACTTTTTACTTTTAGTATACTAGTTTCTTAACACAATAGAAGTATAAACTAATATTTGAAATATTATGATGAAGGTATATTCGAAATAATGTGCATGTAAAATCTTCAAATAATATACTAAGGTGAGTAACCACTTGCGGATACTCTCAATTCTTCGCGTATAGATTAAAGCAAACAGTGTTCAGTATTTACGGATGTTCATTCTAATTAAAAATTAAAATGCTAATTTGCAACGTCGCATTATACAATTACTTAACAGTGATAAAGGTTAGAGTGGATTTCCCTCCTGGGAGACTATTTAATGATGTTGATCATTATTTACCGTAAAAATAACGATGTTCAAATGCATAAAGCATTGCTTTTACTCATTTTAATTGATATAGTGACTTACTTTTTAAAACATTAAATTTATGCGAAACAAGTATGAAATTAGCATATTAATTGTTAATAAATTGATAAACTTTTTATAATTGAATATAAACTTTGAGTCGCAACAAATATAACCGTACATTATTAATTTTTGAATTACTACTGCATATTAATACGTTAGTTTACTAGTCCACCATTTTAAAACTTTGTTACACAAAGTTTCAAGCCAACTATAAGAAACATTAATTTACGGAATATCTGTTATTTGCACGAAATAAATAACGAGGATTGCTTTGAATTTAGTAGTTATGATGTTTTGTTAGTTGGGAAAATAAAACAATCAAAATGAAAAAACTCATTACAACACCACACATACACCCATATATAGTACGTAACGAGAAGTTGGCTTGAAAATCCACAACTTAACAGCACATCTCAAGAACAAAACGAAAACCTCGTAAGCTAGAAAGAAAGTATGCGTTCGCACGAACGTCAGACGAGCGCGCGCATAAGACAAAAGGATTGAGCGATGCTTCAGTAGAAAAGAGAGAGAAAGAAGTTGGGGAAAGGGGCAAAGACAGGCAGGAGAAGCGAGAGCTTAAAGCTATACCACAGCAGCAACCAGCAGCGTCAGCTTTAAAGTAGCCCGATTGAGCGAGATTTTCGGCCAGCGGCTCAATTTCGGCCGGTAAATGCTCTCCTTGCGGCACTTAGCTTAGCGGGCGTGCATTCGTGTACCACCCACAAATTGCCATGCGCCGGCCCCGAAAGAAAAAGCGAGAAAGGCCGAGTTCACCCCTAACGAGCGTCCGCGGGAATGACGCAAATCCAGAAGAAGCGGCGGCGCTGAAAACTCGAGTTCATGAAAAAGGTGGCGCACGTACACTAGTACCTGCTATACCACCCCCGAACCGTCAGCTATACACAGCAACGCTTCGCTGCTCTCGATGCCCAAGGGAGATCAAGTGCGCACGAGGCTCTCGCACGCCCGGCCGAAGAAATTCAATGGCCGGCGCAAATTATTCGGCAAATGAATGTTTCAAAGGGAGAATTATTTATGGACCAGCTTGAAATTTATTTTTTCACCCGGATCGCTGGGGGCAGACGGTGGGTGCATTATACGCTGACTAGGATTTAAGGAGGTATCGACATAATTTTTTGCTCAATATAAATCTGCACAGAACCGCCATTTGAATCCATCATATGAATTTTCTTATAAAAGGAATTTTGATTCGACACCGGTATAGAACTTCAAACGCCATACTATACAGATTTCATCGGATATTTTTGGACTGACGAAATAGGTCGATGTCAAAGAAAAAGTTTTCATTGCTAATTCAGTTCCCCGCATTCTTTTATAAATATGAAAATGCCGTATTTTCCGATGAAAGCAGGCATTCTTCAAAGTTTCAAGAATACCTCCTATTTTTGCAGGGTCGAGAATGGTACAGATTTTTCAAATACTTTTCGTATTCCATAAAGGTATCCATTAGTTATATAACAGTCAAATTCTAAAGTACCGGTTTTTTCATTTATACTGGGTTGCTTAATTTATTTTTTATTCATTTTTGTGGGAAATTGTAGCTTGGAATTCACAATCAGCGAACTAAATCAGAATTTCCAAACTGGTTTCAGTTGAATTTACACATAAATTGAATGTAAAATGAAACGTGTTTGTCAAAGGTTTAAACATTGTCGAACGTTTTGCATTAAATTTGAATTTTCCAGGTAACTAAAAAAGGATTTGTTGATTTGAATCGCAATTGGTGACATACAAATCGATACGAAATTAGAACAGTATTTACTTTGAAAATAATTAATTTGAATATTGTGCGCATAATTTCTTAATGATGACATAGGCTGAGCAGCCTTCTTTTGCTTTATTAAATCGCTTCGATAAACTCATTTCGATCCCTCGCGCACCGCAGTCACACAAGGTATATCATTTTGTAAATGGGGCGAAACATTAGCATAATAATACATCGAGCAAATTGAGTATTAGCATAATGATTATCGACAAGTTACGTCAAAGTTTAATTGCGCTTTTTCATAAAACCAAACGTGAGTTATCGAGTTAAATAGTCCTATTCTGACGTCATAATTGATAGTAATAGATGTAAATGGGAGCTTAAGCATTTTATCAATTCCTGCACATTTCAAGAATAATAAAATGCATTCTTACGTCAGTGCTAAGATAATTTTAATTAAATTTTATTCGTGCAATCGTCAAATAAAAATTTACGCATTCCATTTTCCAATGCGGAATTTTCATTACATTTTTATCCTTTCTGAAAATCAATAGTCGGCCATTTATTAGCAGGAGGTGAGAAGTAGACCCTCCTTCGTTTGAAAAATCGATGGACCAAACTTGAAACTTAATCTTCCTCGCTTAACTGTTATTAGCTCTCAACTAGATTTTAATACCAATATGCCCAATTACTGCAGGATTGTTCATTGCTATGGACCGACTATTATTAGCCTAAATAGGGAACCGTATTGCGATACTGCGGATTAGAAAATTTAACCCTCTCCGTATGCAAAACGTAAACCTTATAGAAAAATGCAGGTCTATTCAGAATGCAATTAAGCTATCACAATGGAGTTAATTACTTTTCTAACAAACTTCGGACTGTTTATCAAATCATTTGGCGGACGCACAATAAAGCATTTAGGTGTGCGGCTCTATCCGCCTTCCTTTTCACAACTTTTCCCGTCGCGCCCGCGCCGTATATAGTCGTCGTCTTCGTCTTTTTATTTAGCCTGGTATTATACATTACTCCGGGAGAGCGGCTCTCTATTCAGTGCAAAAGTTGGTGGGTCGGGCGAGCTAATACGACCCCTTTCCACGAGCGCGAGAAAGAGAGATGGAGAAGACTCTTGTCCTTCAAGCTCTTTTGCCAAGTGGGGAGAAGACGCCAAACGAGATTTAGCATCAAAGTTTCGTTTATTTTGATCTCCTGGCCCGCAAAGGCCGTTGCACTCCATAAAATTGTATACCTTGTAAATATCGGATTAATTGGAATTGAATCGTCTACGCTCTCTGTGTACAACTGACCTTAGCGCTATTGAAACAGTTGCCAATGGTGCTCCAAAATTAACACGAGAATTTAAGCATTTACATTTTAATTTATTATAGATTAACTTTGATCTTGCCTTACTTATATACATTAAAAGTAAATTTTTAGGTAATTGCTTTACTAAAACTTTGATTGCATCTTTTCCAATTTCCGATAGAGTGAGGGAATGAAAGTATTTTTCAATTTTCTAGCGTAGCGATGGTAAAGTAAAGGTAATGAGAGTACCTTTATCTCTAATATTGAATTTACAAGAAATTTTCCAACTTTAAAAAATTTATTTTTCCGGAAATAGGGTCAATATTAGACATACCTACTATAACTTTAAAACCATAAAAGTTCTCTTATAGAAGTCCAAATAAAAAAAATTATTTCTTTGTACTCTAGATCGCGGCTATTAATTTTAATTATCTTCTTAAAGTAGATAATTTAAACATCTCTAGAAACAGATTTTCTCTAATATTGTTTTGAAGAAATGCAGAATTTATTTTAACTTTACGCGTCCCCAAAACCGTCAAAATTTTTTTATAGGTCCAAAAATGCCCAAATCGGAGGAGTTAATAGCGCCGACTTTGAGAACATTTTTATGCCTTTAGACGTTCAACTTCAAACCTTTATAACTTTTGAAGTAATAGACATTTTTTAATTTTCAAAAAAACGAATTAAAGCTCTTTCTTTCTAGTTTCAATTTCTTTATAAACTTTTAATTGAAAGGGGCTTTTTTGCCATTTTCTTCAAAAATTTTAGCTTTGAAAAAGAATGTAGACGTTTTTAATTGTACACGATCTTTCTCATATATTTTGTGACATAAGAAAGAAGAAAAACCGGACCCAAAATGGTGAGCCTTAAAAAAAAAATTTTAGACCGGTTTTGGTGACGCGTAAAGTTGAAATAAATTCTGAATTTCCTCATATAACTAGATTAAATAGAAATTATCAAAAATATGTTTTTTAATTATAAATAGAATATTTTTGAGATTTGTAAACAAAATTCTTACAAGCTAAAGATTTTAAGCAAACATATTTTATGAATAAAGAAATTCATTAAATAGCATAAGAAGCAATAAGTTATTGCATTGTACAAAAGTTTTGTATACACACCTGATTGATGAACGTGATTTGTTCGATATACCAATGAAAAAATATGATTTGAAATGAAGTGCGAATAAAAGTATTTGATAAATGTTGAAGATAATGAGTGCATTGAAGTGATCATTCCCAAGATTCCCAACGTGCAGTGCAGTAGTGTCATTTATATTCGCCCAAATATTAAAGCAGCAAATCAAATGACCAAGCTTTTTTCAAAACGGACGATTTTCGGAGAGATTTCAATTTCACTCTCTGGATATATTGACACGACATGCTAACATTGTACATGATTCGGATGCACCCTCCTGCGAATTTATTATTGTCATAAACAAATCAGTCATGAAAAAATGACATTTTTCCTTTGAATAAATCCAACGGCAAATAGTTAAATGTAACGATTACCATAATAATTAAACATTTTACTTTGCAAAAAAATTTATATTTTTCTTGCTAATTGAAAAAAAGATGAAACGTGTCAAGTGAGGAGGAGGAAATAAATACAAACTGAAAACGAAAAGTGCGGTGTAAACCCACTGATAGTAAGTGGCGATAATTAACTCGCTAATTGCGGTAATTAAAGGAAACGGGCATCGGCCGGGACGGGAAAGGAAACGTAATTTGCCGGCGAAACGATAACTTATTTCGTTCTCTTCGCCGCGTTACGAAGCTCATCAGACGAAACAACAACAACAAAAACAACAACACCGCATTCTACTTCTTTCTCTATATTATTCTTTCTCTCTTATCTACCTCTCCGATGAATCGTCCGTGTATATAATATCATGTTCATACGCGCACAATGAACCAGACGGCGCGCATGTCATACACGAAAGCGAATCGTAGAGACTCCCGACCTTCGGCGTGTATTCAAAAATCAAGATAAAAAGCTGGGGCGCGCGTGCAGTGTGTCTGTGTGCGAGAGGCGCTGCGACCGAAAATAATCTCTCCTCCCGGCGCGCGTATAAATAACTCTCGAAAGAGAGTCGAGAGGAGGGCGGTGTACTTATACACAAACCACGGTGGAAAAAAATGTGCGAATCAAGAGGGAAGAGCGATGTTTACGACGCGCCGAGGGAGTTCTCGCGACATCGCGGATATACATACGTATACAGGTGAGAAGACCCTTGAATTTCGTCGATGACTGTGAGCTTGAGTGATATGTGTATATAGATGATGGCGCAGGAATCTAGTTTTTGTGGTGAAATCGAAATGAGATTTTCAAAAGGGCCAACTGTGATCGATTGTACTGTTTGTTTAAATAAATTGTTTTTGTTTTTCGTTTCATTACCTTTCGCTCCTGATAAGAATATATTAATCAACAAAATCAATATGTAAGGTGATTATCGGTATATAAAGGTATTTATTTGATGAAATGTTTATTGCAGTTAAAGCAGCAATATTAAAATATTTTCCTATGTACTTGATAAATTTTAATAGAGCAATACTAACTTTAACTAAATGAATTTAATCTTTATTGTCTTAGCTGCTGAATCGTGGCAATTAATTTCAAGTATCGTTTGCTAAGTCTCTCGCGAGATTTTATCTCTTTCACTTAAATTAATTACCGAGAGTATTTCATAAATGATAGGTAGAGTCTTTTAACTTTAGATTTTAATCGATGAACTTGAAAGACTTATACGGCTTGTCTTTTACGGTCGCTTTAATGAAAATGTCAATACTCTTGACGCATTTAACCGATTTTTCAGATTGATTCTGGCCAAAGGCTGATTATTTTGAAGATGACCTATTTTTAGACTCATTGTTACTAGGATGTTTTCGGAGATGGCGAGCAAACGTCATAGAAGCATACTATATTTCATGAAACAGCAACGAATATTGGAAAAGATAGAATTTCTGACTTTTAGAATGTATCGAATGAAAAATGTACGCGAATCACAGTTAGCCGATCAAATTTCCTTTTAAAACACTGCAGTATCGGTGCAGAAAACATTTTTTTCTGAAACGGTATCCAACCAAAATATTCAGTTTTATATACTCGAAAAATTTTTGATCGTTGTTTTATTTTTCACCGAAATTGAACTGTAACACAAGAGTTAAAAACGATAAACTCTTGGAGATTGATTTTTCGATTAAAAAATCAAGTGTAGGACCTCAAAAAGCAAAAATCTCGGTCCTGCCGGGTAGTGTGTGTGTGTGTGTGTGTGTGGGTGCTAAAAAGACAGGCTACTCACTCTACAAACACCGGACTTTCGCTGCGTGCCAGAACCAACCTCGGCAAGACGACGGCCTTCTTCCGGCGGGCCTTGAGCGTCTGGCCGGAGCTCTGCTGCAGCGCGAACGCCTGCTGGAAGTCGGAGGCGGCGGTCGGCGAGTGCGGGCTCAGGATGGTGATCTTGCGGTCGCTGCCGCCGGGGCTCGTCAGCGAGAACATGTTGTTGGGCGGCGGGAGGCTGAGGTGCTGCAGCTTGCTGCGGTCCGTGGACGCGAAGAGGGTGCGCCTTGTCTTGGCCTCGAGGCTCTCCTCGCGGTGCAGGTTCTCGCTGCTCCTGGACTCGAGGGACTTGATGCAGCGCACGTCCTGCCGCGAGGCCGTGAGGAAGCTGCGGTAGTGGTGGCCGCGCGCCGAGCTCGTCGCCACGTGCGACTCCGAGGTGGAGTAGAGCGACTCGAGCGAGCGCGAGTCCTCGGCGAAGTCCACCTCCGGCTCGAGCAGGTTGCGCGCGGAGCTGCTCGTGCGCAGCGACTCCATCGAGCGCGCCGTCACCTGGCTCGAGCAGGCCGCCGTCAGCAGGCCCAGCCGCGCCTGCATGAGCGGCTTCACCTCCGGCTCGTAGTCCTCCTGGCTGGAGCTGGACTGCGGGCTGCGCGTCGTCATGGCGAAGAGCGCCGGCCGGCCGGCGGCCGCGTGCCTGGCGACGCCGAGCGCGAGCGCCTCGCGGCCGCTGAGCTGCAGGTGCTGCAGGTGCTGCTGCTGGTGCTGCAGGAGCGCGTGCTGCAGGCTGGCGAGGTGCTCGCCGGGCCCCGGGTCCCGGACGCAGCCGTCGAAGGTGCGCGACCGGCCGAACACGGGGTTCACGTGCAGCAGCACGCTCGAGGTGTGGCTCTGCGCCTCCTCGTCCTTGGGGATCTCCTCGACCTCGTTCTCGGAGGAGGAGGTGATCTTGTCGGAGCCCGAGCCGTTCTCCGGCTGCGCGCCGCGCCGGCCCTGGGAGAGCTTGCTCAGCGGCATCTTCTTGCCGGCGCTGCCGTTCGTGCCGGAGGCCGAGCCGCGGCCGTTCGTCTCCTCGGGCTCCTCGTCCTCCATGCTGCGGCCCCCGGCCAGGCTGCGCGCCGGTGCGAGGGGCGGGGGGCGCCGGGGCGACTGGGGGAGCGGTTCCGTGCCCCGCTGCCCTTTCACCGAACCAGCATCGCGCGGAGGGCCGCGCCGCTGCCGCTCGGCGACGCCGTTGCTCTCGGCCTGCTGCGAGCCGCGGCGAACATCGTCCTCGGCGGCTGCCGCTGCTGATGCTGGAAAGTCAATTAACGCGTGACGCTCGCTGTGTGAGTGGCGCTGCGACGAAGACGGCTCTCGAGTGGCTGCTGCGTTGCTAACGTGACGTGCTCGCGATATCGATTGATTTTTGTGCGAACGCGAAATGTGCACTCGATCAGCGTGACGCTAACAGACTACTGCCTGAATTTGTCATTCATTGCATGTATCAAGTGAGTTTTGCTTTGGTAACCACCCCTTTTTCGATTTTTAATTGAAGAAACTGTTTGATGAGCGTTGTATGCTACAAGTTCTTGCAGAACCTTTATCGCTATATAGAATCGCTATTAAGAAAAAAAAATTCAGTTCGTGATAACTCTAACGATGAGGTTTGCTTTTCTATATAGGGATGAGTTTTTCCTACCATTGTTGTCTTTCCCTTTTTCATTTCATCATCAGACGAGAAAAAGAGAAAAATCATATCGATTGCGTAGGTGTCGTGTCTGAAACTCGTCGATTCATTCGGACACAATAAATTCTTGTCTGTGTTTAGAAAACTGAGTTAGTTAATTAAAGAAAAAACACGAACCCCACATAATTTGGAATAATGATAAAAAAGTTGCCTTGCGTAAATTCAATTTTGTCATTTGTATTTATTATGTTCACAATCCATTCAAAAGATCAACTACTAAATGGTATTTTATAAAAAATAAAATTAAGGTATATACAAGTTCATTGCTGACAAAGTTTATCAAAGCCAGACAAATTACAGAATGTATAGCTCACAGCAGGTTTAATCGATTTTTTACTCTCGCTCGCGAGTTTTGGTGAAAGGGGCGACGCGAAGTCAATTTCAAGATGAATAAATGGTTACGTCAATGGCAAGCGCGATTACTCCTTTCACACGCGCGCGCACTTTTCGTCGTCATCGGGGTAATCGATTGCGCAACGCTCTTGCGGGGTATACGTGACGCACGGAGCCGAGAAGCTTTGTTTCGTATCTCTCGCGAATTTTGAGGGTCTTGACAGGTACGCCCTTCCCCTCCAATGTAAATTGCGTTATAATCCGGTGTCGGGATAACAAAAGAGATTTATGAGAGTGAAATTCAATTAGGAACATTTTTTACACAGTATATATTTATTTAAACGTTTGCATATTTATACTGAATTTAAATATTTGTGATGCGAAAAGAGGAGACAATTGAGTTCGCCGAAACGTATAACGCAATTAAAATAACGAAACGTAGTGTAAAACGTAGTGGCATTATGGTACAATTTAAATAAATTTAACGAAACATTTGCGCATCTCTACTATTAACTGAAAATAACGAGAAAAATGTTGACTACAAATAAGAAATACCGAGTTAGATGAATCAAAGAAATTTTATTTGCCCTGTAAGTTTTGCATACTGTCGTAAATATTCACGGGGGACAAAGCGAGTCGTCGCAGACCTCGTTTTCGACTTTTACAATGACTTTTATGATATACGCATAAAGCACTTCAACTTATAATTGAATACATAATGATGTTTCATAAATTCAAAAATAAAACCGCGCCTTTTCAGAAATTACAATGAAACATCGTAAACTGCTTTAACGTCGGAAAAAACTGCAATTTATATTCAAAACAACATAAGGAGAAATAATATTGAGGTAGTTCAAATTAGAACTTTTTATAGAAAAATTTCACCATAATAATGTATTTTTACCGAGCGAAACTAGATTAAATTGTTATGATTTCTAAAATAACACAATCATGGGTTATGAATAAAATATTTTGTTTGAAACCGCGTTTATTTGATTAAAGTCTTTATATTCACTAGTTATAAAGTCAATGTTGATATGCTTTGACTTTCTAATTACATGAGTCGCTGCTATTTTAAAATATTCTCTCATTAAAAGCCCAAATCCAGACGAGACAAAAAAATGATTTCACTCCATCTCCTTGAATCAATATCAAAGCAAAGGCATCTGCTCTCTTACTCTTACACGCAAAAAGCCTCCACGCGCGGCGTTTAATCACGAAAGCGAGCGCGAAAAAAATTCCGAGCCGCCCTTGTCCGACGTCAATTGGTTTTCGTACGATATCCAGAGAGAGAGAAAGAGAGGAAGAGAGAGCGCCTACTCGACGCGTCACGCGAGCCTGCCAAAGGCCTCTGAAGTAGGTGAAAAGGCTCCGTCTGTCGCGGCGCTCGA
The DNA here is from genome assembly GCA_030522905.1 of Torymus flavipes. NCBI lineage: Eukaryota > Metazoa > Arthropoda > Insecta > Hymenoptera > Torymidae > Torymus > Torymus flavipes. Next base: position 26,063 of record JAPYZO010001412.1, read on the forward strand.
GGAATCGCTCGTGCGCGTACCTACGTACGCATCACGAGTGTCATACAATTGCAGGCGTCGCGCGCGAATAATTAGCTCGATGGTCTGCGGCGCACTGCACCCGTGCATTAGAGTCAAAGCGCTAGAACGACGCGCCAAGAGGCGCATAATGAGGAGCGAGAAACAGCAGTCGCTCGGAAACCGATAGACAATGCCCTCGAGTTACGATGGAAAGCGGCAATTACGACGTGTGTGATGCTCTCAATGAAGTTTATTAATTTTCATCGTTTCTAACTTGAAGAAGCTGCCTAATTAGTGGGGTACAGACATTTTTTACGACTTCCATCTTTATTACTACCACTAGAAAATGATTGTATTCCGGTGATGTAATTATATCTTGTTTTTGGCGTTTAAAAACATTCGGAAATGAAAAAACTATTTGTTATTAAATTCAACAATATATCAGACGGAAACTGCAGTTATACCATTTTAAGTATCTATATATACTAACTTGTTCCGGAAAGAAAGTTCGAAGAAAATGTGAAAAAATCAAGTAAATTATATAGATAAACTTGGACTAAATAAATAATAAAAACAACTTTTCAGAGAGTATAGCAATCACAATTTATCTGAGATCGATACGCGAAGCGCGCGCGCTGAAGCGAGGCTCGTGTTTACCAGCAGACGCTCTATCATCAGCGGTGTTAATAAAGAAACGCGCGAGCCTATATAGTTGATACAGAGAGGATTCGCGTGCGATAAGACTCGGCCCTGGCAGCGATAAGGCGCCATCAGAGGGAAGCGGATAGGAGCGCACTCGCATCGCGAGATGTTTTTCCCCTTTCTTCACAGCAAACACAGTAGGCCGGATATTCGATAAGTAGAAACTGATCGGGCGTTCGCCGAGGGCCAGCCTTCAATAAGCCCCGATTTGTTTACTCGACCTTCCAAATAAACGAACCCCATGCGAGCGTGCGTACGTGTTGGCTGTGTCGAATTTCTCCCTCACCAGCCTAGCTCACTTTTCCCTCCTCGGTCAGCGAAGACCCTCGAGCGCTCAATTTTCACCCTCGACTGAGCGCGCTCCCGTTCTTTCTTCTCTTCTTCCTCGCTTTTCTATTGACCGATCATGAGCGCCTTTCCCTCTTTCCGCCAAGTGCTGCTCTCGTACTTTCCGGCTTTCCGAGAGTAGCCCGAGGCGAATATTGTAATTTTTACAGTGGGGACGCGAGTTTACGTGTGCCTGCGGGAGGAAAGATGACGGCTGCTCGACACAGCGCATCCAGTGTATTTTTATGGCAGATAATATCCGCCCTGGAATCGACGAATCGAGTATGCGGGCTTCGTGTTTGCCGAGCGTTCGAGAGTCGATTGACTGGCGATTTACGAAGGTAGTCGTGAAAGGAAGAAGATTCTGATGATTTGTGTTTTTTCTTTGTTGAAAAGAATGGCTGGCTTGACTGAGGGAAAATATATTTGTCTTGTGATCACAGCGTTGTACACGATTGTCTACACTGCGTAGGTACACTGAACAAAATATTATCGGGGCACGGCCGCACAAAGTTCGGGCGTGGGTTAAGGTCACTGCAGCAATTCATAGTGCAGCAGTTCCTGAATGAAAAGGTCTCAGAGCCATACGAAATGTCAGTAAAGATTCGTATAATAACCTAACTTAACCAACCAAATACAAAATATTTATGAATGTCCGACTTTATGTGCAATATTTATCGTTTAAAAGCTTAAATACTGTAAAAAATATTGTATCCTGAAATGTCAATAAAAGAAGGGCTTACTAAGGAAACACTACATACGATATGTTTGCAGTAACTTGTTCTATACGGGTGCCACATTGACCTTTTTTCAGTGTATTTTGTGATACACAAGTTGTTTACCGCGAAAAAATATTTTCAAAGCTCAAAAATCACAATTTTTATCTCGACTTTGGTAACGCTACTGGAAAGGTGATTTTTTAAGCATAATGAGAAGACTTTTTTTATTCCAGTTCGATTCACTCGATACGACTCATTAAAGCAAGTTCTATTTTCTTTACAATTGAACAAATCTGTACGTATAAGAGAAAAATCTATCCGAGCGAGAAATGAAATGTAAATTAGAATTAAAGGAATACTCTGCAATATGGAATCGATATTTCATTTTAAAGTAAGAAACTTTGAATTGCAGATATTTATGAATTGTAATAAGATTCCATGTTTCCAGCAAAGGAAAAATAAGGTGGATCGGCAAAAAAACAATGTATGTGTGACAAACGAAATTTAGATGTTATCAGTAAGTTTTCATTAATCCCACACACAGTGTTCATCATTAACGTTGGCCATTTATTTTTCAGAGACAAAGCGAAGAAATACAATTACGGGGATAACGCCCTCCGGATCTACTGTCTTGCATAAATCAGCATCTACATGAAATCCATCTCGACGCGCTCTCCATTTTTTGTTCTCCCATCTCCCATTTTCGTGCTTTTCTTTGCCATATCCCCGCACTACCTTTTGCCCCCCGGGCGATTCACGCTGAACTATTCAAAAGATTGCAGCGTCTCGGCGCCGTTCATCCCGAGGGCAACTAACGCGCGATTTATCATTTAAACTCGACGAGCGGCCACCGCTCCGACTGAACGCAGGGACAGTGAAATCAGGGCAAGAAGAGTCAGTCGCATTTGCCCTCTCGCGTTCGCACACGTTCGCCATGCGTACGTGCCAGCGTCCTCTCACCTATGTTTTTTTCATCCCTCCGACTCTCGCGTTTGCAGATTGATTATAGGGGAAAGCGAGTGAGAACAAGAGATACGCGCGTTTGAAAGCTCAGTTACGCTCGCAGCCATTTTAATTAATACGCAGTATTAGCCTTTTTTCCGCTCGCTCTCCAGCAGGTCAGGAGCATTCACTCGCCAAGTCTCGATTTCTGATGTTTGCCTGACGTCAGCCTCGTTTATTTTATTACCATCGAGTGTGTGTGTGTGTGTCTTTGTGACGGGTAGGGCTCGGCTTGTCAAGGGGTTTATAGGGCGGATTACGATTACGATTACGAAGTTTTTTTCGGCTGCAGAATGGTTTTTAGACGAATTATATTCGATGGCTAGTCAGATTTAGGCGGCTTTATTGCAAAAAATGGTGTATTATTGACTGACTTTAAATTATAGCAATCCATTTTAGTACTATGATCACGTAAAAACATAAAAACTTTATAGAGACAGTCAGTACTATACTTATTTTGAAATAAAATTCAGTTTAAATGACTTTTTATACGAAATCGTTTGGAACAGTTATTGATGGCAAACGAGAAAAACTTTTCCAATTAAAATCCACTTCTCGCCTGGAGTATTGAATGGTAGAAAAATAAACAGACCGGAATCCGCTTTTTCAAATACAAAAAAAGACGCAGCATTCGATTTTTCACTTTTGCGCTTACAAGGGTCATTGAAAGACAAAGGAAAATCTCTAATTTTCATTAAATTTAGGGTATCAACGTGTCCACGTGTACAGGGCGATAATAAAAAGCGAGAATTGCAAGCTCACAAAGAGAAAGATATCCCTTCGCGATATCGGTTTTTATCTCTACCGCGCCCAGTCATAAATATCCCTTAGCCGCCTTTGGGCCGGCCGTTTCTCATATCCGCAAACGAATTCGCCTGCCAATATCGAATAACCGTCATCATTCGTTTCTCTTCGAAAGCGTTAAAACACGCGTCGATTGCCCTCATAGCTCGCGAATAATGCGCGCGCGATAGTTTCATCTCGCTGCGCGTGGAGCGTCCCTCGACCTCCTTTCACTCCGTTTGCTCCTCTCGATGCCTCTCGGCAAACGGGTAGAGAGGATTTTTACGAGGCAAAGAAAGCGCAGGTGGATTGCAGGCAAAGTTTTGTTACTTTGTTATATGCGCGCGCCGCCAGGGACGATGGCCACGTAAAACTTAGTTTTATACTCGCGCGCGAGAATACGAGGGCCATCTGTTTACCCTTTTTCCGGAAACTTTCGGCGTTCGCCATTTGAACGCTATACAATCACGTGTGAAAAGTGCCTTCTGACTCAAAGCATAATTACAAATAAAAGTCGTGACAACCGAATTGGCTTTATGTTAGAATGAATGAGCTAGCAATGAATTCTCGTTCACGTTTATTCAATAAAATTCTATATCAACCTGTTTGCTCGAAAAGTTATATTTATAAAAACATAGTAGGCGTGCCGTTCTAAAAACGAATCAAATTTCATGCGCGCTCGAAATAAAAAAGACAATTGAAACAATACAATATCATATATTTTATTTTCAGCGAACTCAAACATACGGATAAACCCTTGAATAAACACATTCGAACTTGACCCAACCTTTAAATAAACTTTTAATATTTATCCTGTACTTTGCGAGCCAGGCCTAGAATTATTATGAGCAACTCTCGGATAGTAAACAAAAGTCAACAACTCATCTGGTCGACCCACTCCATATATAGCTGGCCAAACTTCCGCCGCGCGTGCCATCTCTCTTCCGCAAATCCGACCCTTATCCCGCGAATTACTCGGCCGCTTTATTTTTCGGCCGCGGGGCTCGCACAATTTTCCCACCTCGTAAAGTGACTTAACCCCCACATCGCACGCACTTCCTAAATCAAGACCTACGCGACAGTTAGCCAAGGGATAAGTTAAGCTGGACTTTACACATGGGAGGTGAGCTGGTTCGAAAAGGGTGAGGAGAATCGGGCTTTCGCGCATCCTTCGATGCCGTCCGGGGCTGTAAAAAGATACGACACGAACTTTTGAACTGTAATGCGCGCGAGCGCGAATGGCCGTATAACGAGAGCAAGATATAGCTGTATCAGCGGAATTAAACTTCCTCGCTCGACGATTGTGTCTGCTCCTCTTCGTTTCGTTTAATTAGCTTTGCGCGCGCGCGCGCGCGAGAGAGAGAGAAACTTCGACGATTATTAGTATATCACGACGTGCAGGAAATTGCGTGACGCCTGTGCGCAAGCAAGCAAGCAATGACGTAGGTGATCGCATTGACAGGCGATTTGTACGAAATTCGACTCAGTGTACAAGCACAAAGGGCTGGAATTTCCGCGTCCGTTCTTTATCTTGCCGTTACAACTTTTGCGCGCATAGTCGCGGGCTTAATTAAGTTCTTTGTGTCGCGGAAAAATATAGGGGCTTACGAGATAGAAAGGAATTTGTAATTCATATTCGCATCGGGAAGCTGGTACAAAGTTGCTTACGCGGGTTCTTGGAAAAGTTTGTGATCGGTTCAAATGACGATGGTATTTGTAAGTATTACATTAACAAACTTATTTAGAGTTATTGGGATTAAAATGATCGCTCCGGTAAATAGGTAATGATTATTTGGCTGTTACTATGTAAACTTAATTTTTTTACTATAATTACATCGTTTGATACCATGTTAAACACGAAATGCGAAATAAAGTTTATTAGACAGTACTAACATAACTTTATTATTAAAATATATTTTGGCTTTACACTCTGCAAATAAAGTAATAAACGTCAACGTGCTTTTAAAATTCTTTGAAATCATTTCTTTGAAGATACAAAGTTTTAGTAAAAATTCCGTAAAAAAATACTAATAACAATTCAGAAGTTTAATTAAAGAATATTGTTTTTGGTGAAATACTTATTAAATTTAAAATGTGAAATTATTAAAATAAGTATATGAAGAGAAAAATTAAAATTAAATTTTCATTAATTCGCAGAAGTTTTTTTAATCTAAAAGGTATGTAAGTTAAGAAAAAATTTCTGTGTTATAAAAGAAACTTTTATGTTATTAAAATAAAAATTTTTTAATTTTGTATTACTTTGGAATAATATATCATATTTAAAGAATAATATTTTGAAAGGCAAATTATACGTGAAAATGCATATTTTATAATATGATTTTAATTTTTAATTAAATAATATAATACTTTTAAAAAAAGATTTACTTTTGATTTATCTTGCATTGCATAATTTGTTATATATATTTAATATTTCATGCATGTCAATCAAAATAAAAAATTGTAATTTTTTAGCCTTTATCAATCAAAAATCAGTTTCAGTATTTAAAATACATTTGAATTCATGTAATTAATATACTTTTGCGTGTATATTTTATATCGGTGCGAATTATTCGCTTATGATTCTACCTTGTTCTCGCTTTTTTCCTCTCTCTGCACATTCTTTGTATTTACGAGTGCGAGGTATTGTTGTTTTTTCTTCATACGTGCCCGCCTGTCAGGCGTGTTAATGCACTTTTATTTATTTCTGTCGAAAAGCAAAACCGCGAACTAGGCGGCTACGAGCGCTAATTACGACGGACGGGGGACGGCTCTCGCTCTGACGCGAACAAATAAGACGTGTGGCCGTCCAGAATTATTATCGATTCAAAAGAGTCTTTGGAAATTTAAATGAAAGAGGAAAAGAGAAAGAAACTGTGCCGTTTGTAATTAACTTTGTTTCCTGACCTCGTTTTAAAACAATATAAGCGGTATGGAACAAGTCAGGTTTTTTTATACTGACATTTTCTAAATTAAAAAAGCAAAAACTATTCGCATATTATAATAAATTTTCACAGTGAAAATAAAGCGCTAGAAAGGAGCGTTGTGAAACGCAGACACAACAAAAAGCAAAATACCGAGAACAGCATTATATTTCCATCTTATTTTATTTTCGGAAAACTAGATCAGTTTGCGTTTGTGAAACGCAAGTGCGAAACGACGAAGACTTTCATACACGTCAAAAGAAAACATTAGGTTTCAAAAGCAGTTGCCCCTTATTCCAATTTCTCTTTTTCTCACTTTTTTTTTAACTCGAATTGATGCAAAAAAAACGTGGCGAATAAAAGGGGAAGCTGCCGTGAGGATTTTAAAAGGTCGGATCCAGGTTGCCGGCGTCTATTCAAACTCTAAAATTTCCGTCGAGAGAAAAGGCAGGGAGAGCGCGCATTTCTGATGAAAAAAAACGGTAGATTCGTACCAATTACATTCACTCACTCACGGTTCAAAGAGACTGCTCTTCACCGTGCACGTGCTCAATATTCCTTTGATAACTGGTTCTACATTAAAGGCTAGTCGATCCAGTGAAATCGGCGCATGAGTTATTAATTTATGAAAAATATCGAAATATGAATTGACAATAAGGAAAATCTGCTTTAAACTTTGAAGTATTGAAAAGATTAACAAAAAATGATGTGCTTTTTTAATTAAAAAACTCACAGGCCATTAAGAAGAGAATATTTTTCATTTTCAAGAAAATGAAGTACTTACAAGTTAATCACAAACGATAAATAAAAAATTAGTTGAATATATCCCGAAAGGCAAACATCATAATTACATGACGGATCAAGAGATTAATCTTGTAAAATTTCAGGCTTACTACGACAGCACAAATGTCATCGTGCCACGTCGTGTTTACCGCGCGGATAAACAGCTGAGAACTTGTTTCCCAGTAAAGCAACGGCGTATCAGAAATTAACGCCCGCTAATAAAATCCCGCTTCCCGAAAGAAGAAAGTAATTTTCTTCATCGTACCCGCTTTTATCCTCGCGTAATCTCAGCTCGCTCGGTCGCGAGAGGAACGAGATGAAAAATTTCGCGCCGCAAAATGAAAACACATCGCGCGCTATAAGCTTCCAGAGAATGACGGGAACGGAATATATAGGCGGGAGCGAAGGAGATTCTTTTAGATCGGTGGCCTATGCGGATTTTCGCACGCGTACGTGTGACGTAGAATTCGCGATCCCTTTCGCAGATGTCGGTTTAGGGTTACGAACGTGGTTTTAGAATAGAATTCGAGTTTACTTTGCCGAGGGATTTCGCGAGAATCCAGAATAATTTGGTAGTGAAAAAATAATATTTTTTTATTCCACGCCATTTTAAAAAAAATATTTTCTTATTAATTGAAAAAGAAACAGAAATAGAAAGTTTTCTGAAATCACACGAATGAATGAAAATAAAGTTATGTAATTTTGGGCGTTTTTTTCAATTTACTCAAAATACAGGAACGTACTACTCCATAATATAATTGATTTAATATTCACTATACAGCATAAAACATATGGGTAAACAAACAACTGCTTTATTTATTTCGAACTCGATAGCCGCAATTTTTCCCTGATCCCTGATACTTTGTCGCCGCATTTTCCTGCTTTCCAGCGGACGACATTTGCAAATGTCCCACGGCTTTTCGCGAAAAATGCGCGCGTGCACTCGATCGTCAGCTGCGTATTATTTGCGCAGTTGCGCGTGACGACGTTCCAACAATCGCGCGGGCATGTGTCTCGACTTGGCGCAGACAAGAAGATGATAATTTCGAAAACTGTGCACTGCGTCTACGTGTCGTTCCCGTTGTTATTGTCAACGCCATTACTTTTCACGAGACTCGAGCAATTATCGGTGTGCGCAACATTCCTCCGTTTCTTATTTTTGAATTTCCGATTGCGCATTGTTTTTCTTCTTCGCTGAGGTATGTTTGAGAAAACAACGGGGAGTTCGCGGGGCGGTCTGTTTGAAATTTTATCAGACGGCTTAGTCAAGGTTCTTTCCGATGATTATGCTGTCGTAAAACGTATAGGATGATTTGCTGCGCAAATACATTGTATATAAGTTTATAAAGATTATCAAAACTATAAATTGCTTTGTAGCTATTGTTAAATTTACAAAGTAACTGCGAATAATGAAGTAAATTTCGCACTTATAAATTTTAACTACATGGTATGATTCATCGTTGGAATACAATGGAGACGTCATCAATCACGATCGATCGAGATACTTAAATTCTTCCTATATACGGACTGAATACGATTGGTATAGTATAAGAAAGTCGGACGACATTTCAATTCAATTACTTTAAAATAATGCATCTACACATAATATTAATTTCGCATTACCAGGATAATTGTAATTGATAAGTTATTATGGAAGGCTGATGCTTTGCGTAATGATTCGGATCGGAAAAATGTTATCCATCCGAGGAATTTAATATCGCGATATATTTTTTACGCACGACGACGCATTATGCAAATGGCCATCGTAAAACTTTGATAAACAGTCGCGGTGACCTTGTGACAAAAAAAATTTTAACAATGGTGCATTTGCATGATGAAATTCTGAGCGGCATTTAATGAATCAATGATGCCCGTGAGTACCACGAGCCCCTTTTCTGCGATATAATAATAGAGTGCGGATACTTGTCTTTTAATTCAAGTTTACACAGTTTCATTAATCAAATAGACAACACACCGCGAGTGCCATTAAAATCGGCCGATAAACCTTGAATTATCAAATCTGGCTTTATATAATTGACACTAAAACGCGCAAGCACTTCGTAAGAAACAAATCGAGCAGATTATCTGCACCTACGTAGAGATATATTTTTTAGCATGATAAGAACATTTAGTAACCGTTGAACTTTAATTATACGCTGTTAAGAGTTTACTGAAGATATAACATTGTTCTATGTGCTGTACTAAATTTCCAAGCTCTTTTATTATGCGCATGAACCGTATTAACGGTTTGCAATAACTTTTCAGCAAACAAAGACATCTAAATTTATTAATTTGAATATTTCAATGAAATAATGCTCGCCAGAATTGTTGACGACTCGGTTTGTGCGTACCCGCTATATTTCCCGAAGAATTTTACTTAATCAAACACACGTTCGAGTTTAATGTTGAAAAAGTGATTAACGCTAATCCGCCATATCACGAGGAAAAATACCGTTATAAATTGTTCAACTTTTCATTGTTTAATAACATTTTTGTAATGGTTTTTTCAAACACTATAGATACAAATGATACACTTAGGAAACGTCTTCAGTCCATTAATCAGCTCGATATATGCATGTCTTCCAACACTCAGGCGCGTCAGCGACACAATATTCCCGCATCACATAGAACAAACAGGGGCGCACTACGGTAACAATCGTCTTGAAACGCGGGTACGATTTTTCATGCCTAATGTAGGCGTATCATCACCCTCCCATACAGCGTCTCGCTTGCAGGTGCCTATTTATAGAAGCGCATGAGAAACGAGACGCCAGGGGCAAGAGAGAAAAAAATCACGCGACCCTCCTCATCCCCTTCCTCGTGATAATTCATACCCGGTGTCAATCTCGGCGCGCGATATTAATTGATTGAGCCGGCCATGCTCCAAGGCAAAGATAAGCGATCGCGTCTCTCGCTATATAATATATATAATCCAGGTGAGAGAGTTTGCGGCCGTCCGACGACGGGTAATCGATGGCCGCGACTATACTTTTTTTCGCCTTCCCGCTCGTTCGCTTTCTGTTAACAACTGCTCGAGGAGAGGAGATACTGTTTCCCTTCCGCGGCTCCGGACAAGCGAGCTGAGAAATTGGAAATTCGAGAAAGAGAGACACGCCGCATTTTCGGACTGTTTCTGCGCGCCTGTGTAAGCGGATTACGACTGTTCGGGTTTATTAATAATGCAGCGTCCGAGCGCGCGAAAGTTTCGCAAGACCGGGGATGGGCTTGGTTATTTTAACCTGAAGTTTATAGTTACTTTGACAACTCTGCGACCGCCACGCCTCGACGCGCGTGTGAGTGCCTTTCTATCGTATATATTTAGGATTGTAGCTGAAGCCATTGTTGCCGGTGACGCGTAATAGTCGCAGAGACACTTTCGTCCACTTATCTTTTGGTTTTCTAACATTTTAATGCTTGTTTGTGATATTTTGTTAATAATATATTTGATGGTTTCTAATTTTACAAGGTGCCAGGCTGATCAATAGAAAAAATGTATTCTCGGAATTAAATAACTGGCGAGCTTTTTATAGTTTGATGTGTTTCAAAAGCATTGAATTTATTATTACATGATATATGTGCTCTATATATTTCAGACTCTGTAATAATTCTTACGTGACTCTGATGTTTTGGTGTACGAAAGTTGAGAAAATGAAATGAAGAAAGAAAACATTAATCAAGTATCGACATTGTTGAACCTAAGGCAACTTTTTATTTTGTAGCTACTATAAGTCGAAAGTCAGACCATATTTTAGAGTTCAAATACAGTTACCATTAGCATTTCCACTCTCACTTTTTCTAAAAAAATACTGTCCATATTATATGTCAAAGCATGAAACTGAACCATGGAAAAACATAGCGCAACAAGAAGCTGGAAGTAAATATTGCAGCGAATCAAGATCGCGCTGCTTTGATAAAGCATATTTCCCGCTTATGAATATGCAAAAGACATACGCGCGCTTAGCGGACACCCTATACACATATTCCGCAGCAACGCGTCTTTTTAAATAATCAAACGTCTTTTCAAGATCGCGCGCGCTAGTCCGCGACAGAAAAAACTGTCTTTCGAGACGATCGGAGACAAATATTTTTTCGCTGTGTGCATATTTTCCTAGACGAAAGAGGAGAAAGACATGGCGGAAAGGGGATGAGTCGGGTTTGAAAAAAGCCAGCGAAGAGCTTCAAAGGAACACGTTTGAAGGGCTGGCCGACGGCTTTCCGAGCGACGGACACGACGTGGGCGCGCGGGGCTTGAGAGACACGAGAGGCTTTGCAAATTAATAAAAGCTTTTTCTTCTGACGGGTAAAAACAGAGTGTAGTTACATGCCCTTTCCTCATGCACATTTATTACTGGTATTAAATTTATTTGAGAATTTTTCACTGGTTTACTCAGTTCAATTTGTATATTATTACGCTCTACATTGCAAATAATTTTTAATTTACGCTTTACTTTATATGCAATCATCTATTGCTTTGCATCACAAATTCTCAATAAATGAATCAGGCTTGGGGAAATGACGTAACAAGATTCCAACATGCTTAATATAGAAGATAATTAAATATGTGATTATCCCGAAACAGTACAGGGAATAAATTTTCATATTTAAACTGTACTTGCATTTTACGCTTAGTTGCAAGTTTCAAAGCGCGCTGTAACTTTTTGGAACATGCTTTATAGGTATACGAATATTTTGTCAGTACGTTTATGCGTAAATCAAATTTATTTTCAGTTAAAATGATTCATCAACAACACGTGATTCCTAAATATTGGCAACAAGTAGATTTCTACCCACGCATACATTAAACAGCTAATTAATAAATAGATCACAATAAATTAAAGGTAGTTGCTTAGCCAAGTATTCCCTTAATTTTCTGTAATTATTAAATTTCTGACCGGTTTACGATATTTATTTGTACTGTCTAGTTCTAATAATGTTAAATCCAAAATTATTCACATTCGTATTCAAATTATGTGAATTTGCATGATTACACAATTATTTTCTACCGCACGAGAAACTACAATTCAATTTGACTACGAGGTTGAATTTTTGCAATATCTTGAAAACCTATTGAATACCATTCATTTCAGTAGCATAATTTAATGACGTCAAAGTGTAAAATTTGATATTTCAATGACGGTACAATAAAAATTCCACCTTCAATAACTTATACAGATATCGATTATTTAATAAAAGAAAAAGTATATAGAAATGAATATAACACGTCCTTCAATTTACTAAAAGAATTTCATGAAAAAAATTTACAATCATACTTAAGTTTAGAAATCTCCACGTGTACCGCGATATATGTTTCAGCAGTCTAGCAAGAAGCGTTGTAGTGGGACATTAAGTGTAATTGATATTATTACAGTTGAAGAAAAAAACTACGTGTGTTTTTACTTCTAAACGTTTGCAATTAAATTTAACATAACGAGATACTAAAGCATACATTTACGAGCTTTGATCTACCATCATCGCTATTATTCTTAAAGATAATTTAATTTTCATGCTATCTTAGAACAAGTTTTCTTCAAAGTTTATAAACATTTAATTAATAATTTTACTTTAAGTTTGTCAAAAATGACAAATTAGTCTTGAATAGCACTGATATAAAAAACCTTTATTTTACTAACAACTCAAAAAACTCTTCAAGCGTGGGTAATTTAATTAAATTAACGCCAAATCAAGAAATTATTCAGCGTCATAAATGATTCGAGCGCTAATTCTGTTAATCGAGCCATAACTCAAGCACACGAAGCTCTTAAAATTCCGGGCGAATGAACTTGGTATCGGCGATAAAAAGGAAGTTAACGCCTTGTCGTTAATCTCGAGACCGATTTTCGCGCGCTTCGATTGGACGTAGTTACATAAAAAGCGGCGGCTCTCGGCTAAATAAGGCAAGTGGCCGTGTTCGCGCTACCTCGATCTTGCTTATCAAGCGCGCCAAAAGAGTATCAAGAGAGGCAGCTATAGCGCGCAACACGCCGCCTCGAGAGAGAAATTCCTTTAACGCCCGAGCGCCACACACGTACACGCGCGCAGTCTAGCGTCTCGCACACGAGGAACGCGAGATGAATTTTTTTTCTTCCTTTTCGCGGCGTCTCCCTTTCTTTCTCTCGTCTGCGCACGTTATTTGGAGTTACGATTGCTCGTCCCTCTCCCGACGCATTTTGTTTTAATTAATGAATTTCCCGCGACCACTGGACTTTTTATCCGCCACTTTTTCCCGCGCGCGCTCGTATAAGCTTATGAAACGGCCGTACACCGAAACGGGAATGCAAATGGTATGCGCGCATGCGAGAGACAGAAGATCTTGATATTCGACTTTTTCGCGTGGCATGGTCGCGACATTGCGCAGAGAGGCGGTGAGGTATGAGTTTTCGGGATATTAATTAGCTAGTAAAGTGCACATGTAATTACCTTGATTGATGTTCGAGAATTTTTAAATAGCCATTTGGCTTGAATAATTGCGTTTGTTAATTAATGATGAATAAACTCATATTTTATACGCAGTTTTTCATTAATGAAAAACTAAAGTAATCGTTTGTAAAGTATAAAAAGCCCTGATTGCCTTCTGAATAATGAAATAACGAAATGTAAAGCATTTCAACATTATTTTTGACTTTAATTTAAAAAAAAAATGTGTTACGCTTTTCGCATTACTGGCTTCAAAAATATATATCCCATTACCGCCTTTCATCGCTTACACATCACTCACACACTTAAAGTTGTATAACGAAGGCCCAAAAATAAAAGCTCTTAAGTTGTTATTCAAAGGCTGGCTTCTGTTTTCTCGAAAAGCATACGCCTAACATTCAAAGCGCCGGCCACCAATATGACGTACAGAAGTTGACGACATATTTATGCGCGTCTGAACGAGCGCACGTCGCCTCATTTTTTTTTCGTATCACCTGCCGGAGAAGAAGCGTCGCGAAAAGTCATGCGAGCAAACTGTCGTATTATACCGAGTTTGAAACTCCAATTAGCGAAATGCATAAATATCAGTATTTATTTGAGGGATATTCGTCGCTTTTTACGCGCCGCTGACTTTAGCCGACAAAACTGAAATTGTAAATGAAAGTCTGTTAGTTTGGAAAAGCGTGAGAGCTGAGTCCGGTCGTGAAAAAATCGGGATAATGAGCGCTGGAAAGTTCGCTGATGTGTCATTAGGCAGTTTTTCGTATTTCCGAGAAAACATGCTGCAAACAGGATTTCAGAAATCAATTTCAGTGAATCTAATCGGAACGTGGGTTCCCCCACGTATGGCAGGCAGTATT
>JAPYZO010001414.1:0-18339 GCA_030522905.1 Torymus flavipes
TATGTTTGAATGAAGAAAATTATTTTGGAAAAGAATACGGTTTTCTTCTAGAAATATCACTCTGAAAATTCAGCTCTGAATTTCAAGTTTTAGACCACGAAAAATCATTTCTGACAAAAAAAAAATAGCACCATTGTAAAGAGGAGAAAAAAAATTATCGAGATATGTATCTTATTTTTTTCTGAGAGACTCACTGTATGATTACTAACGAGTTGAACAAAGTGCATTTTACGAAAAAAACACGGGGCATGTGCCTGCGCTGACCTGTTTTTGATGGGCGGTCCCATATTTGCGGGGACAGGTATGTATCTAACCAACCCTGCTCGCAACGTCGAATTTTCCAGTGGATAAGTGGAGGGGAGAAAATCGGGCCCCTGGAAACTCGGCATAATATATCCGATGTCCGGCAGGGGTAGTCACTCTGTGAGCAGTTCTTCATCTGTTCACATCTAATAGTAAAGTCAGGACCGAGCATCCGTTAACAGCCAAAAGTAAGTACGATTGCATTTTTTGTGATTGTGGATGTTGTAGTGCGATTATAAATATCTGGTTGAAATTATTTGGCGATTGTGAAAGCCCAAGTGTGAAATATATTTCTCCGCGTATATCTTTCTTCACCCATTTCATAATTTCTTTTATAGTGGCAGCGTTAAGGCGAGAGTCACTTCATCAGGTAGACATGTATTTTCTTCCGAGATCGACTATCCTCATACATAAATCCAAAATAATAAACGCGATCATGATGAATAACGTGGAGGAGATGCGCAGGCTACTTGCCATTCCGCTAAATAACGGATTAGATGGGGAGCAAATTTGTATGGCGGTAGAGTTTAAGCGAAAGGAGATCCTGAAAATTTTGCTGAACCACACGCACCGATTTCCCTTAACCAATCGCAGATCATACGAGAATATAATGCACTTGGCAGTAAGCTGGGGCGATGTAGAGGTCATTGAGATGATTATCCGCAAGTGTCCTCAGCCCAATGACGTTGATGAGCAGCACAGGACTCCAATGGACTTGGCTATCGAAAACGGCAGGACTGACATTGTGTGTTTATTTTTGTGCACAATCCACACGATGAACACGCCAAAATTTTTGAAAGGTGTACAGCAAGCCTGCACGAAGCTGCGCACGTTAGACATTAAAGAGTTTTTTAAGTAAGTTTTCTTTTGCCTTATAATAGCCATCGTATCAATAACACAAAAATTGAAAAACTAAGTTTTAATTATGATTTTTTTTTCATCTACACAGCTCTAAAGAATCCATTAATGAGACCGTCTCAATGGACTCTGACGTTCTTCCAGGCTGGTCACTGCTCCACATCGCAGTGATGAGCGAGCTCGGGGACATGGTGATTCAATTAATCGATAACGGCGCCAACATTAGTGCAAAGAACGCGGAGGGTCAGACACCTGTACACTTGGCTGATCGTCTGAATAATCCTTATCTGGTAAGATTGATGATATCAGCACTGAAAAAAAGAAGAGTATTCGAAAATACCCAAGACGAACGAGATGGAATTTCGTTCTTTCATTTATCATGTAAAAACGGGTTAAACGTTCCCTTTATCAGGAATTACTTCTTTAATGACGATCTCGAGCGGGTGAAGATTAATCAGGCTAGCAATCCCACGGGCGAGTTCCCCGGCTATACAGCGCTCCATTTCGCCATTCTAAATGGAGACGAGAATGTAGTTGAGTTTCTTGTCAACCAGAAGGCTGATGTGTTAAAAACGAGCGCGACGCAGAAGACTCCCCTACACTTAGCCTACGAGCTCGGTAAGGAGAGACTCATAAAAGTGCTTCTGGCAAACTTGGACAAGTATGACAATATTATTGATGTATTTGGGCTTTCTCATTTCCATATTGCCTGTGCATATTCGTCCAAAGTCGTTGAAAAATTTATAATGACCGGACATGGTCACGATAATGCCATTGACAATGAGGCATTTTATTCGGCCGGCTGTACACCCTTGCACTTTGCTGTTCAGAATTGTAAGTTCTATAGCGTGGAGTTGCTCCTCAGCAAAAAACTGGTAAATGCTAATGCTCGTGATGCGTGTAACCAGACAGCGCTTCATATATCGGTGAAGAACCATTCCAATGACTTATCAAAGCTTCTGATCAGCTATGGCGCGGACCCGTGCATTCTCGACTACAAGCGCAGGTCGCCTCTGCACCTCGCTTATTGCAACTTCCAGGATGACGTTGCCGTGCTCATGCTAAAGAACCATAAAGATTTTTCCAACAACCCTGTAGATCGCAAGGGCATGTCGCACTTCCATATCGCCTGTAAGTACGGCGACAACGAGGTCGTGGCCAACTTTCTACGGCAAGCGAAAATAGATATCAACCGGCCGAGCGGCTACGAGAGGAATTCTCTGACCAACGGCCAATCGCCGCTGCATTTCGCCGTCTCAAGTGGCAACTTGGAGATCGTAGACCTGCTACTCAAACACGGCGCTGTCACCAACGTGTGGAACGCGAAAGGTGAGACGCCATTATTGATAGCCATTCGAGGTTCGAATCCGCTTAGGTACCAGTTAGTTCAACTGCTTTTGGAGTCCGGTGCAGACCCCAACATGCCCGCATCACGGAGCGGCCAAACGGCTCTGCATCGAGTTATTTTGCAAAAACCCGCATGCGGCAAGATTTTTCAGACCTTGTTGGCCTATAAGGCCTATGCCAATCAGATCTGCAACCAGGAAAATACAGCTCTGCACTTGGCTTGCATGACTAAGCAGCCAGAATTCGTGCATATGCTGCTGGACGCCGGTGCTGTCGTAGATGTCATGAACTCCCGGGGATTGATGCCTATCCACATGCTCGCCAATCTTAAATACATCGGGTATGAGTTTTCTGCCTTTGCAGACACTGAATTCGATTATTTCGATGATGAATGTAAGTATCTATTTTCCGAGTAAGCTTTTTGTGTAACTCTTTGAATGCATTCTAGTTTATTTATAAGCTTTACTACAGAGCCACTTTTCTCTTTTTTTCGTCTAGCTTGGGTTAATAGCAGCCACTTGGCGACATTCTTTGATATAATAGACGCACTTCTTGACGCTGGCCTTTCGAGCGTCGACGTGATGAACGGTAGACTCGTTACTACTTCGACAATGGCATGCACCCACTGGAATCCTGCTTGCCTACAGGCCTTACTACTTCACGATGCCAATATGGATACTCTCCCTGGCTTTTGGGTCCACGTGTCCAATCAGTCCCAACGAGCAGTCATCATCAAAATGTGCTTAACTATGTCCATTAGACGTTACAATACGACATACGAAAATCGTCATAGAGAAGCTTGGAACACCTTTAAAAGCCAGAGTCCAAAGTTTGATGATATTTCTTATACGAAGGCGTGTAATGAGGAACTCAATAAGATGCAAATGGTTCGATTGAATTCGCATGTGGTCCTATCCGATGTGCTACGAAAGGACTTAGATCATGTGGCCATGCTGTCAGGGAACACGGAACTAATGGAGTACGTAGAGTCTGATGAGACGGTGAAAAAATTTCCACTGTATGGATATTTACTAAGAGCGAACTTGAAGAAAGGGCTGAGGAGGCGTAGGTACCTGGAGAGGGTGAAAAAGGGGCTGGATAAGATGGTTGGAGGTTCCCTGCCAGACCTTGTTTTTAGGATAATAAGATCGTTTATACATAACGATGAAGAAACGTACGAAAATTTGCTTGTGGCCATGGATTGTTAATTGCTCTTTCTGTTCTAAAATATATTTTAGAATATTTTCTTGTGGCCATGGAATGTTAAGTTTTGAGATTTTTTTAAAGATGGTTGAACAGAAAAAACAATTAACATTATACAAAAAAATCATTATATAATTTATAGATCATCGTTAGGACTCTTATTTTTGTCGGTAACATCATAACGGATAAATCTATTTTTTCTTACTCAATTTCATTTTAACATTATATTATTATCTATACATTTGATAGTTTCAACAAGCAAAGTTCTTATACTATACAAATATTAGACATACCTGTTACTCATAACGTTTCGATATAATTCTATAAACTTCGTCGATAAAGTAGGACACTTAATCACTTCGCTGAAAAACGTTGAAGAAAACCACTACTACCTGGGGGAGAACCACAATTCGATCAAACTCTTCATACCCGAAACAATCACCGTCGACGTCCGAGCGCGGACGGTACTAACGACGTTGTGACGGCGGGCGAAAACGCCGTTAATTGGCGGCTCGTTAGCCGACGCCGGCACGTCGCGAGCGATTATCGAATATGCGTCCATCTAGATTTCCGCGTGTGCCACTGCGTCCGCTAATTTCCGGCGGGACAGGCGGGCGGGCGAAGATAATCGCTTTGGGTCACGGCCAGCCGGCATTGGCTCCCGCCCAAGGATGGGCAAAAAGCGGCTGCTCCCGTCGAGACAAATCGCCGTAGGTGCTTGGGTACCGAAGTGGTTTGAGCTCTGGTGGTTGCTTTAGCGGAAGAGATTTTTTTTCTTGAGCGGCCGTTTGACATAAACTATTTGTTGGGATATGCTGCTTTATAAGTATGTAGCTTTATAGTTTAAGCGTTTTAAGCATATGTAATTTTTATGTACTTTTTTATCTTCAACTTTTTTGGAATATTATAATAAAATGATTTAATTAATACAAAAAAATATTTGATACTCTATTATTCCCTAATCTCTCTAACAATAAAATAAATAACTATATTGTAATAATATTTAAGTTTTGAAAGGAAGATTTTTCTTGTGCTTATTAAGAGCGAACAGATTTTTTCAATAATTATACAACGAGATAATATCAATCATTATTTTAATAGTCACGATGACAATTTTTATAAAAGATAAACTTAATATCTAGAAAAATTTAGTAGAAAAAATATATCATTTATAAATGATAACTTTGATTCGCTTCCTTCGATTTGAAGAGTTCATTTCCTATTGTATGACAAGATTATAAACAGTAATCTTTTACACAATCAAAAATCATAATACTATTAAATAATATTTTCATATTTTTTATGTAAATCCATTACATCACAATGAAAAAAACGCTGCCAATTCATTGGCATGAATAGTATATAGTTCAAATATTATAGTACATTGTGTAACAGGGGCAGAAAATGAGCTATTTCTAGCGAGAGTAAGGTGTCCTGTATGAGTCGGAGTCGATTGCTGTTTTTGACCTGAGTTTGAAATAGCTTTTTTCCCGTTCAAATACTTGCAAGTTATAGCTATTCATATTCTGCATCATCACGATTTTTTTCAAAAAAATTCACTATTTAGTTTGGGAGTTATACCTAAGCCTTAAAAAAAAAGTTTTTATTGAAAACAAAAAAACCGTAATAAGCAAATGTATTTTCTTTTTTTTTTAGGAAATATCAAATTTCTTTAATATTTTCAAATATATATTTATTGAATGTTGAAACATTGGTAACAAAATATATAAATTTTTCTTTAAACAAAAATCGCAAAAAAACGCATTTTTTAGCCTTACAAGTGTATCTACACTCTTAAAAATATGACGACCGGGAGAAGTGAAACCTCTATAGATTTGATCTGTGATTGGTTCGTAGATAAAAGGCACAAGATTTCAAAATTAAATATTTGCATTTTTATTTGATAATTATTATTTATTGAAGTGGAAATGATTAAAGTGAAAAGTATTAAATAAATAATAATCAAATTATTGTTGATTGTAGCTCAAAAAATAAATGACATGTCTTAATTATTTTTTAAAGTGATGGCCAGAAATAGTAAAACATTTCAAAACACAATACGATTAGTTATTGAATTGTACAGTAAAATTCCAAACAATAAGCAATGTTCTAATCTTAGAAGAATTAATTATGTGAATATTAGAATAAATTATGTCTATATTATTTTCAGATTTTTTTCTTTATTTAATACTTCACGAAAAAAAAATATTCGAATAATCTTACTTTTTTAGCCTCAAAATTCAGTATTTATGAAGAGTAAATGTACTACAGTATTATATTAATTATTAAAGATACATTAAAATTAAAAGAAAAAGATTTCCGGGTTATAAGAAAGAAATTATTCCTAGCATGTTTGATAACAAAAAAACCAATAGAGCGCGCGCAGCGCACATGGATTTAGCTAGTATCATAAAAAATGTATAGAGCCACGGTAATTTTCGACATAATTAATTAATAATATGAAAATCCGTGTAAAAGTACTGAGACAGGTTAGGTTCAAGTAATATTCACTCTATAAAAAATGCATCTCGACATGTTGATTTTCTCGAATATTTCGAATAGGGTGAGTTCACCAGTGTTGGAACAGACACCAGTGAATGAATATTTGTTAGTAAAAATATATTTTTAATATTTCTGGCCTCACAAATCACCTTCCCCAAATTTCAAACTTTAAAAAAAGTCATCTTTGGACGATTTAATATCATAAAAGCATTTTTGTTAAAGAGATTAAACGTATCACGTAATCCTTTTATTGACTGGATTTGAATATTCATTTACTGATAAAATTGCCCTATGACGAATTTATCAAAAACCTTGGATTTTTGGCGAATGCACTCTGGAGATATGGTAGATGGCGCTTGTGTGCGTGGGAGATAGAAATCAGAGAATAAAATTATTATTTCAATGATCAAAATGATTTTTAAATAATATTAGAAATATATAAATATGAATATAATAATGCTTTTTATATATTATAAAGTTTTGTGTGATAATATTTAAAAATAATATAACATATCATTGAATTAGCACAGGCGTGCGCATTCGTTTCTCTGTAGGTACAGATGACGTAGTCTAATTCTATTATCTATTAGAAAAATTTAAAAAGTGTAAGAGGCCAGCGCAAGATATATTATATGAGATTAAACATTTGAATCGTTCCGACAGAAATCAAAAGTACGTCAAGTGTCATATTCGATAGAAAAATTGAGGTTAGGTTAGAAGCGCATACCTCAATTTGCATAAACGTCTTTGTTTCAAACTATAAGAATTTTTGGTTTATTATTCCATTAAAATTTTTGTTTTTCAAAATAAGTGTTGAAGGAAGTTTTGAATCATTTTATTCAAACACTCGATTATTGTTAATATTATACAGTTTAAATATAGTTTCAGTATTTTCTTATATTAGAATAATCAGCACGTGTATTAGACGTGTCTAGTAGATTAAAAATTATACAAATTGTTGTCTCAAATAAAATATACTTACCTTTTAAGTAATATAATACAAATTTGTAAATTAAATTATCTTCTTATTATTAATAATATCCCTTGTACTGTTACAGCTTGTCAGACATTATGAGATACGCCTTTTAAAAATAACTAAATTTCAAATGAAAATAAGATAAACTTGTTTCAACTATCGTATTAATTATTCAAAATATAACGAATAAATATTTACACGAAAGCGAGAAATAAAATGACTTAATATCGAAATATAATGAAACTCAAATCATTTGCGATTCAGCAGAAAAAAACCTTCGTAGAATGAACAATCGCTCAATTTATTATTAATGCGACAACGAGTAGATAGCGCGAATTATTTATTTTCCGCAAAATATACATGTCATTCATCCACGGTACTTGCGGACCATTGGACGATCAGTTCGAAAAATAGAAAATATGAATTTCAAAGAGATGTATTCGACGAACGGTAGTGCTCCGTTCAAGTGAGAAGGTGTAACTCACTATGAATCGAAAAAATAAGAAAAATATTGTATAGTTTATTTTCTTTACAAATACTGTTGTACTGATTCTCAAACGAGATAACAAAATATTGATTCTTATTTGCCTCATTGCGCAAAATTGATGTCAAATACTAAAAAAGATGGACGTTCGAAATGTAAGTCTAGCCATTCGTATTTAAACATTTTTTTTTTTTACTTTTTTATATTTTTGTGAACACTTGAAAATTCATAAAAATTATTTTATAGGTCGAGTTAGAGGAGGAAGAAGTTTTTGGTATTAAACAATGGCGATTAAACCGGTTTATGCTTAAGAGTTTGGGTCTTTGGCCTTATCAAAAAAGACATATGAAATTAAGCATACAAATAACTATTCTGTTTGGTGTTTATACCATGATGATACCACAGGTAAATTATTTATAATACATTTTTCACATACACACACACACAAAAAGTATAATAGAAAAATTGATAAAATTTGAGACTACAAATAAAATTTTATTTTCCTGACGTCGAATTTTGAATAAGAATTTTTTCTGAACAAATTGAATATTTATATAACCGCATTTTGATGATTCTTGTATAAAACACTGTTTTCATTATATCTGATGAATGACTTTGCGAATAAGTATACGAAAATCTTTTGAGTTGGCATTTTTGAACCCTGAGGACCTATATAATACATTATTTCTCGACTTGTCAAAGTTATGCAAATGGCGAAGCAGGGGAAGTTTAATGGTATAGATCAGAAGCTCGAGGCGTAATCCTACGAAAACTTGTTACACAGGCAGTTCATGTTTTGCGCAGTATGCCAATCATTCCTAGAATTTGATGTTAAGGTAGTTAATTTTGACTAGTAGTAAAGAAAAATGTTACGGAATTAACTTAAATAACGAATTTAGTTAAATCTTATATAATAATACAGAATAACAAGAGTTGTAACTTTTCAAGTAAAACATGATCTCGCCATATTATATGAATAACCAAATATCTGTTTATTCATATTTAACTGAAAATTATTATTTTTTATAGTATACGTAGAGTACGTCGATACGCATCATTTTCGGAGCGTAAAGTTGAATTTCACGCATAGAGCGCGTAAAGTTGAATTTCACGCATAGTGTGCGTAAAGTTTAATTTTACGCATAGTGTGTGTGCAGTAGAACATTTTGAAAAACGTTTAGAAAATGTAACCAAAAATATAATATATGTTTATTTTTGGAACTTGATACATCGATTAAAGATTAATTTATTTGTGAATCACATTTTACTGATTTTCCTCCAAATTTTCTTTTATAATAACATGATTTTCACTTACGTATACCAAGGTTTCTATTATTTTATTTTCAATTAAAATTTATATTTTTATTGATTTTCAATATGCATGCATTTATTTTTCATGATTTTTAAAAAGTATATTTAGTAGACGAGGGGGCTGCGCCGGCTCTCGTGCGCGTTGATCATAACTCAGTGCTTAAAGTTTAACTTTACGCTCTAGTAACGAAAACTACTATCTTTTAATTACCTTTTTTGGTTGTACACAACAGAAAGTATAGATTAATCTATGAAGATTTCTTTTGGCGCAGATAATAAGAGCCGTTGAAGAATGGGGGAAAAATTTTGAAATAGTCGTAGAAAATATCACTGGTTTCTTTTACTTCCATATAGTTATTGCTAAATACATTACATCTTCTTTACTGGAATCTAAGGTCTTTATTTTTAAATACTTTGAAATTTCATGAGCAGATATTTTTTATTTTTACTCATTACACATCAAATTTTAGCTAAAATATCTTTACCAGCAAATAACAATGCATTGGATCGAATTTAGTGACGAGGGAGAAAAAAATATTCTTCGAATTTGCGCAGATCGTGGACGACTTCTGACACTTGGATATACCGGTAAAGAAAAAAAATGTTCGCTTTATGTCGGCTAAAAGGCAAGGCAAGTCGATCACTTGTATAAATTTTAATTATGCGCCGAGCCGAATAGTACACATTTAAAAATTTTATCTCTATTTTATTCACACAATTGCTTCCTCCTAAAGTAAGCTTTGTAATAATACAATTTTGAGTTTCGTTTAATCACTCTAGAAACATGATTAGAGGTGTTAGAAGTTTGAATCACATGTTTTTAATCGTGTAATCTTTTACCTCCCAGGTGACGATACTATTTTTGAAGATATTTTCAAAATCTAAAACACTTTAAATAACTTGATTTTTTTTTGTTTCATAGCGAAAGTTGATTTTTATCTTTTGCTAAGTGCCAATAAATTGATAGCAGTTTTTATACTCATTGAAATTTGTTATGTTTATCAATTATTATTGTGTTCATTGTTTTTCCACGTTATGTAAATGAGACACGCAACTTCAAAGAAGTTTTACAATTTTTGTGATATTTAGTAATTATAAAATTCACAGAGATCCCTAGGTTAAGTATAGCTTTCTGCATTTATCGGCACAATTTAGAAAATACCGATCGTTAATAAAGCCATTAATGGGTAAAATCAACTTCCTGTTTCTATCTTTCGAAATTGAATCCGAAAATTCCCCTAAACGATGGAAAGCCAAAGGACCAAATTTTGCAGCTTACCTATACACAGCCGGAGTTTGTTTCGCGACACTACCTGGCATCATACCCGCGGTATTGGACGTAATTATACCGCTGAATGTATCCCGGCAAAAAGTACTTTGTTTCTACGGCGAGTACTTTATCGATCAAGATGTGTATTATTATCAGCTCGTCCTGCACACCTTTCTCGTTGTCTTTAGTACTATCATGATTTTCACCACCATAGACACAACGTACGTTTGTTGCGTGCAGCATGTTGTAGCTCTTTTTAATATCGTTGAGTAAGTTTTTAATATAACAACATTTTTAGAACACATGCATTTGCAGCTAAATTAATTGACAGCGAATTTCCAAAATGTTTGTAGTTATCGTCTGAGAAAAGCATTTGAACTGCAAGACACCCAAGACTTCAGATCTGAGGAAATTAAGCAAAAAATTCATAACTACGTGCTGAGTTCTATTGAAGTACATCGCATATCTATTGAGTTCAGTGAATTTTGAATGAAACATTAATTAATCTATTTAATATTTGAAATTTTGCTAAACTTTCAGTGTCTACTGACAGGTTTTCCAATCTCTTGCAATCAACATATACAACCTGTTTCTTCCTCTGTACTGTAGCAACTTTAATTTGTTTAAGCCTTGGAACTGTCGTCGTAAGTCATAGCATCACTCCTTAAATAAAAATATCATTGAACATTTTGGGGTGGTTTTACAGGTAACGATGAGCCTCGATAATTACATTAATCTTTCGAGAGTGACTTTTGCATGGTTAGGCATAGTCATTTATTTATTTTACGTTAGTTTTCCTGGACAGCAAATTATTGACGCTAGCTCGGAAGTATTTAATTCTGTGTATGTATACACAAATCTGCTATTAATTATTACATTGAAATCATCAGGTTTAAATGAACATTCAACAAACTTTCAGATATTCCTGTGGTTGGTACAATTTTTCCCTGAAAACGCAACATTTGCTGAAGTTCATGCTGATGAGGAGTCGAATACCATGTATATTTACAGCTGGCCCTCTATTGGTCATGAATATAGAAAACTTTGGTCTTGTAAGTCAATGATAGAATCAAGATTAACAGAACGTTAAACCAATGTTTCTTAATAAAAATCTTTTTCCCCTGAAGGCACTGAAGACTTCTATGTCATACTGTACATTCATAATTACGTTAAGCTGATCGATAAGCGGTATGGGAAACCCTGTTAAATTTTAGAGATTAATATATTTTACTTTTGATAAATAGTTTTTAAACAAGATTAATTTTTACTTCCTCGAAGAAGAAACTCTTTTAATTAAAACAATAGCAACCATCGCAGAAGTAATTTTGTTCAAAGTTTAATTTAGTTTTAGTTTAAGTAGCGTTTTATTGTCAACTCAGATACATCTATAGAGCTATAACAAGTACATACATAGAGTAAATTAGATGTGTAGGATACTGTCACATAAGTTATATATAAAAATAAATTCAGATATCATTTCAATTACAGAAATCCTGAGATTCAATATTAGAAAGTATATGTATAGAGAAAGAACCATACAGTTTTAGTTTGTTTAACTTTCTAATCATAATTTTTCTGAATCTTTCAGAAAGACGCCAAAGTTTCTTAAGTGTGTGAAAACTCTTATGTCATACTGTACATTTATAGTTGCGTTAAACTGATGGATAATTGATATGGGAAAATCAATGCCAGGTATATACAATATATTTTTAGATGAACAGTAATCTAATTGAAATTTTCATTTTGTTTAAAATGACTATGATTTAATGTTTTACCTGATTATTTGATGTACTCGGTAAGTTTATTACGCTACAATTATTTTATTTGTTCTATATACTAATTTTATGGTAAAAATTTCTTTCATCAAGTTTCAGTTAAATTCAGATCCTTACACTTTTTTCTAAAACTTTTTACGCTAAAAATTAAGCATTTTTCTCAATAATTCTTGATCTAGCACATTAAAAGTTCATTCAACGTACACTGTATAATTTAATTGAAAACAATGTTTCGAGTCAGATGAAAAACTCGTGTGCGATTTACGCTCTCGGCTTCTTTGCCGTGTTAGAGAGCGCTCGCGGTCGATGATTACATCGGAATGAGAGGCTTTAAAATTTTTCTCGCTAGTTTGCACTCTGAAATTTCATTTAGGAGAATAGCATCGGGATAAAGGGTAGAATAGAAAGTGGCGGAAGTGAGAGAGTAGGTCACATGAAAATTTGAAGACTAACTACGAGGACTCGGTTGTGCTTTAGCAGGGACAGCAAAAAGTTTTGAGCTTTTTTTTCGTGGTGAGTAATTTGCACGAAAACGATGAACTCGTATTCTCCTTTTTTATTGTATATATGAGACATATATATGCATGAGGCATATTATAATAGAAAGATCAATAAAAAGTCGTTTATAATCAATGTGATTTGTTAAAATTCCAAACAAAGCTTAATGTCAAAAAGATTTATTTTTGTATTAACTATTACTATTTAGTTAACGGATATATTTGACTTTTGATAAATAGTTTTCTAACAAGATAAATTTTTACTTTCTCGAATAAGAAACTTTCTTAATTAAGACAATAGTAACAATCGCTACAATAACTTTGTTCAAAGGAACTTCAAAAGCTACTAGTTCCATCTATTCGTCAAGCTTGAAATTACTTGGATGTCTGGTGTGCCAGTTGAGCATATACTACGTAAGTAGAATGCGGAGCGAATTCCCTGGTTTCGCGTCAGATGTCGTTAGTTTCCATGAATTCGCCTCGTGCAAGGTAGGCATGTTTTTTATCGACGCTGTACATATGTAGATATGTATATATTTCTAGTGAATGTTTTGTTTTTATACGCTAATTTAATGATATGAATTTGTAAAACATATAATTTAATTTATTCAAATTTATACATACTTAAATGGAAATGTGTTTTTAACGCAATGAAAATATTAGTATTCATTGCTACTGGTTATTTAAATAATTAAAAATTGCATTTAAAATCATATTTAAATAAAACTTGAGTAAAACTTGAGACACGCTTATTACAAACATATTGTGTTGCTATACTTGTTGTTGAGCTATATGTACTCTGCAAAACGAGAAATGACGTCTTTAGAATTAAGTAGCTATAACTGTAATCTTCAGTAGAATGAGTCCAGCCAGCCGAGTGAGCTACATTTTGTAGAGACTTCGCTTTCGAAAATTTTCAAAGGCTCTTCAATCTTTACAATATTCTTCTCTAACTAGGTACCTATAAAAACTGCTTAAAAATGTACACGTAAGAAATTAGTTTCTTTTTTTAAACTGCAAAAAGCGTTTGGTGAATTTTGCATTTACCTTCAATAGTAAACCTTACTATTTTTGATAGTAAACGTGAGACAGCCGCCATTCTCTCTTCAGTATAAAAAATTTTTGCTCATATGGTAAAAATTACAAAATAATAGCAATTTTTACTATAAATTGTAGCAATCGTCATGACAATATGAGCCTGTCCCACTATTACTATAAAAAATAGTAATTTATATTACAAAATATTTCTTGGTGTTAACATAATGTGTAACTCTAACGAATAAAGACCACATAGATCTCTCGTCAGTAAAACGAAAAACATTACTTTTAACCGCCAATGGACAAATACTTTCTCAAACACCTTAGGATTAACTAAAAAAAAGCCACTAAATCTTATTTCTCCTCCCACTTCCCGCACCAAAGCCTAATCAGTCGAACAATGCTCTCCACTCATTCCACTCCGCCATCCCGGTCTCTCTCTCTCACTCTTGGCGATACGAATCGCCCGGATGAGGGATCATCGCGTTTCGTGACGGCGCGATGGTCGTTGCGTCACTTCCTATTGGCGTACGCGCGTGTGAGTTTCCGCGCCCGAGGCGGGAAAAGTGGGAAGGGCGCGTATAGAACGGGGTTTTGGACGCCTTGACCCTTAGGTCAGTCGGTGGATGATGGGTTTACGTGGGAGTGGGTTGCTGTGGTGCTATGTGGTAGTGATTTATTGGGAGAAATTCGTCGGGAAGGTTTAATTTCGGCGAGCTAAAAATAACTCTTGTTGTCTGAGCGGCGATTGCTTTCAATGGTAGATGGTATTTTGTAGGAGAAAGAGAAAATGATTCTCAAATTTAAAATGAATATCGATGTACTTTGTTTATTTTGGGTATGCAAATTTTTCAACGATTAAAAAGTCAATAGTTTTTATGGTAGTAATTTAAGTTATCGAGCATAAATTAAGTTAAAAATAGAAGTATGAAAATTTGTCGTAAAAATTAATAAGTAAGGTTTGTACCTAAAGGCGTATATGACTAATCTTAAAGGTTATCTAAACATTCCTATAATAAAAAAAATACTCAACTTGGGAAATGAAGAATAATCTATTTCCATTTAATATAGATGATACAGAGACGACCAATATACACTTTTCGAGTACTCTCCAGCTTGACTCAATCGGTTTTTCCATGTAACTCCACTCCATGTCAATTTTTGCCGAATAAATATTTACCGATCTCTGTATATTCATCGGCAATCATCGGCAATCTTCGCGGAAGGGCCGTTAAAAGCGGCTGAATTTTAAAAAGCCCCTCTTACCATGCCACGAGAAGAACCGCTGAGAAATGCAATTCAAATTTGCTAAAAGTCTGCGAAACTGTCATCATCTGTTTGCTAAGCAGCGAGAAAGAGAGAGAGGGAGAGAAAGGATGGGATACAGCCGGTTATTACGTCGCTGCATTCTTTCGTTAACCCGCGTGCTGCTGTACACACTTTTTCCAAATGTAACTCCCTCGCTAATTGAGGAAGTTAACGCTCGCTATTTATTATATTCGAAGTCTGCAGGCTATATAACCGCGGCGGTATAGAATTTTTTCGCGGCCGTATTAAAAAGCAATAACTGAAAATATATATATGTATACAGAACTCAGCTCGCACCGCGCGGAGATAACGCCGTGCGCCGTTATATACACTACACGCGAATAAATTTAAATAATCCTCTCGTACACTGTATATAGGCGCTGTAATACAGCTCCTATAGATCAGAGCAGCGAGACAAGAGATGTAGCTATTTCTCACTTCCTCCGCTGCGGCTAGAGAGATGATTGCGCGATAATATATATCGAAATCTCGGCGCACGAAATCCTATGTGCACACTTGGCGCGAATTACGCCTTCGAATAGGGTCGAAACAATCTCACTTTATACTTACCACCTAGCGCTGCAGCTTTACACACCGAGAGAAACTGTAATTATCGATTCAGAGTGTCCCACTGTAAGTAAGCACGTCGCGCGCCGAAATAGTAGTCATCGTCGCCTTGGGGAGAGAAGAAAAAACACGCCGGCACGTGTCCCGCATCCTTACGACTCGTCACGTGCGCTCTTTTGCGGAAGGAAAAAAACAGTCGAAAAGATCAAGTGTGTGTGTATGTGTATATGTATGCACAAGTATATAGGATTCATAAAAGGCGCGCGAGAGTTTCTCGGCACATAATCTCGGGCCATCGCGGCGCCAAAAAGCCGCGCGGCGGATGATGGGCATAGCGTGATGATGGTGATGTGTGGCCGACCTTTTGCATCCTTCTTTTGTGCGATTATATATAAAACGTTTCCTCGTGTGAGAGAAACGCCATTTTTGCGTTTCTTAATCTTAATAAGACATGATAACGTCGCGCGTCGCGGTGACTTTTGGCTTTGTTAACTGCCATGAGAATGTGCGTGAATTTGTGAGGTCATTCTGTAAGTGTGAAATAAAATTAATATAATAATACTTGCATCGATATTTGTCCAACCTACGGACCTATTTTATGTGCGTTACGTGTGTACCAATTCGTTATCATATTCTCGTCGAGATTAAAATACCATGATTTTCAGACTCGAATGTAGCGTTATATACACCTTTTTCTGTCTATATACACGCGTACGTTTCTATTTCTGTATTTTCGTGCGTATGCGTAACGACATTCATAATCACCCGCACATTCATTTCCATACACCGCTAGATCAAACTTTTGCCCGCGCTTGATACCGGGTATATGTATACGTTTTTGTGTGGTGTGTGTGTATAACGAGGCCCTGGCGCCGCGAGTAAAGACCAACTCTCGCGGGCGTCAGCGGGCACGTGGAATATGCTAATGCCCGGACGTTACGTCGATTACGGGCCGGCATAAATTAAGGAAATCAAAACAAAGACGCGTTTCTCTGCTTCGCGCGCACACCAGCGAAGAAAGGACGATGTATATACGCGGAAGGCGCGTGTGTTTTTGCAGGCCTTTTGTGCAACCAGGCTTTATGAAAGATTTGGTAATTTTACAGCCACCGCTTCTCGCGGGTGTGTATGTATCTTTATGCGCTGTTACGCCGCGCGCGTGTACATATAATATAAGCTATATGGGGATTTGGAAAATGACGAGGTTTAGGTGTGGATGAAATTTCTTTTTTTCTTGCGGGTTATTTAATGTGGCCGGGCTTTAAGAGGCTCTTGGGAGACCTGAAGCTGATCTTTGGCGAGGTAAGTAACTGGTGATTAAAAGTAACGGTTAAATTCGACACTTGGGGAAAATTTTTATTGAAACTCGAGCCAAAGAGTGCGTTACCGTGGTTTTAGCAGAGTTGCCTAAGCTGTGTGTATATGCAGTTTCGGGACAAAGCGAAGAAATGAAATGTTGTTGTCTTTTTATGTCCGTCGGGGTTATAAAAACTGTGATTTAAAGAAATTTTAGGAACACTTTGAAGCGTGTAATATTGTGTTGTCAAATTTAGCTGAGATCTCGTAAGAATATATACTTAATATTCTAAAAATAGTTTTTATGGTTCTCAGAGGCTTTTGTTCCCACATTCGTATCGTTTCCTACTTCAGTTTATAGACTATAAAAAATTCTCTCAAATTTAGTATCAAATATTCCTCTAATTAAATCTTTGCTGTTTAGACGTAATACAGTTTATAGTGTAAAATAGTATCTAACAAAATGCCAAAACGGTACATTGATGAAATTGTACATTCGCCATCTAGCGGCGAGAATTCCTCTCGCCGCCTATTACATATATTTTCAGTAGTTAATGCGAATTCACACATCGCAGTTATAATATTTACTTTGCATTTGCTCATTGTTTCAGTCTTTTTCCGCGAGACAAAAGATTGCGTTTGCTTCATTATGCATTTCAAACATTTACAAAACCGAACGTCGCTCGCCTCCAGAGAGTGAACCTCTCCTCTATAGCCACAACCCCACGTGTGCAGTTCGAGAACCTTCCATATCCTTCTCAACATACTTCCAGACTTCACTAGCACACGCACAGGTAAAAAAATTTAACCCCCGATCGATCCTCGTACTTCTCTCTCCTCGCAACGTCAAAAATTCGATCGTCCATGCCACCACACATATACGTGAGTAGAAAGAATCACCTTGACCCCTGACGTCACACGACGCGTCATTAAAACCGCCAGAGGGTGGCGCTGCTGCTGTTGCCAGGCTTGCGTGACCGGTCGCTTATCGCGATGAACGCGCGCTACTGTATATAGGGCCTAGTTCGACCACGCGGACACGCACGTAGCTTTTTTCCTTCCTTGCTCACATAAGGTGCTGGCGTTTTTTTATTATCGCTTTGTACGCGGTAAGAGACTGCAATCCGGGGGTGGTTTTCTTTGTGGGCGGTCAGAGTAGGCGATCGATCGGCAGGCGGAGGGAGATCGCGACGCACGCGTTCGAAGGAATTCGTGGCGGCTTTCTTGACGTGGACAAAGGAGTATGAAAGCGTGCTCTAGATTTTATGTCAGGGTTTACTACGAATTCTTTCTCAAAGAATTGTGTAGGGCTGAGGTAAAGAATAGGTATACTTAAAAAATATCTAAAATCGGGAGAAATCGGTTCTTAAAAATACTGTAGATCTTTTTAAGACGTGTGTTCAATAATTACATATGATTATAAGTAGTTTTAAGCCAAAAGAATAGTGTAAATTTCTTATTAGTTATTGCTTACATCGGTTGAGGCTTGATAATATATTTATTTGAAAGATTGTTGTTAAAAACTTAATCTTAGATTTCTATGTAAAAACGTAAAATGAAGCTTGAAAATTAAAATAAAGAAATAAATCTATCAAAATAATGAG
>JAPYZO010001415.1:0-35450 GCA_030522905.1 Torymus flavipes
ATCATCGATCACCATACGCGCGACAACTCACATTATACGCACATTTTTCACCTCTCCCGAGAAGACAAATCTCGAATCTTTGCTGCACCGACCCGCACTTACATAGGTATACACACACAGAGCGCGTCATCTGTCAATCACGTTAAATATCGCACGTGACGTCCGCCATATAATACCCTTCTCCTCGTCCTGTATCATCAGCATACACCCATGACGTCCAGCAGCCGCGGCGCACGCATGCACACACGACAACGACAATAATAACAGGCTCCGCACACGCGTGCACATGTGCGTCTATACTATCTTCTTCCTCTCCTCCCAAGGAATATATTAAAATTAGTCTGCGCCGTATGGGCGCGATAAATGATCGTATTAAGCGGCGCGCGCGGCCGGCGCATTCGTCTTCCGTAAGTGCCGATTATCTCGCGGGCAGAGAGCAGAGAGGAGCGTCATGTCGGGCGCTCGCGCAGCGCCGTGTCGCGCCCGCTGCTTCTGTTTCGTTATATGCGGTCGTTCGAGTTTTTTTGAGAGAGAGGATAAGTGTGCGCGTGTATGTGAAGGAGGTGGAGGTGGATTAGTTATCGGATCGTGTATCTGCGCAGAAAGGGGCGAGGTAGATATATAATGCATTCCGAATCGTTTTTCATATTAATTTTTCGAGCGACGGGCGAGCTTTTCGTAGACTATTAGGGGGCTCATTTAATTTGTCGCGTATGAGGGAAGAATACCTGTAACGCAGATGTCTAAAATGCCAGGTCATTTATTTATTTATTTTTTGTGCGGGTATGATAAATGTTTATTCTTTCTTTATTATATTAACTGGTATTTATTGTATCGTCCTTAAAATTAAATTTTTATCTAACATTGTCTTACAGAAAAGCTTCTTTTTAAATCTTCCTGCCTTTAGGAATGAAAATCTAAATCAGTTTTCCTTAAGTTTATTTTGGTTATACATTTTTTACATCAAATTTTCATTTTGTGCAAAATCTTGCATATTTTACTAAAACAATAACAAAAGAAATTTCATCGAATATCTAACTATATCAAATCGACGTCGATAATAGAACTGCCAATAACGCGATTACGGGCTTTAATTCACAACACTGCCAACGCTAATATATCACACATAAAAGAATACAGAAACCTCAACGGGGGAAAAAACGTCGACGGCAAATGACGATGAAATTTCGGGCTCCACAAATTCATACACCGCGCCGACGACGCGGCGCAGCACTTAAGCGTATAAAGCGGATGCCCGCCCTCGGAAATAATAAAACGAACGTCAAGAGGGCGGCGTCGCGAGATCGAGAAGGGGACGATAAAAAAAGGGGTAAGATCCTCTCCTTTCCGTATATATATAAACGCAAGCGAGAGAAAGAGAGAGAGAGAGAGAGAGAGATAGGCAAGTCGAAACGTAAGGGAGTTAAAACGCGATCCAATTTCTCAGGCCATTGAGTGCGGGCGACTACCATCTGTCTAACGCGCTCGCGAGGGCTTTTTACAGGCGAACCGTGAAATGCGCAAACAGAAGGCTAGCTGTACGCGCTGCGAGGGCCTTGCAGCCAAGCACGGCGCTCCTTTACATTTTAATCAAATCATTTCTCTATTACGCGCGCATCGGTACTGTGAGAGGGAAGGACGAGCTTGTTATTTTCTTCCGTTCCTCGACGCGGCGTGTTTCTTTTCTTGCTGTGCCTGTATATATAGTGCGCTGTCGCGAACTTGTCTCCGGGGAGATGCGCTGAGTTGAGAGAAAGAGGGAAATCGAAGGGGTTTAATCTCGTGTAGCTTCTGGCACGTTTCTTAGCTTGTCGCTTTGTTTTCTCTTCCTCTGTGAAAGCTGTGAGTATGCGTAAAAATCTGTTAGAGCGAGATATCGTTTCGTATAATAATTCTTTTCATGAATATACAAATTACTTGAGCTATATTTATGAATCAACGTAAATTAGAATAAGTTTAATTAGTATATTGGAATTTTGAATGAAACCATTGTACCAAAAACCTTCAAATACCTTGCAAATTCTCCCAAACCCCCTATCTCTCCCACCTAACATTTCATCCACTCTTCCCTCGCACCTTTCTCTCTCTCTGTAAAATTCCACCACCCTCTCTAGAAAAAGCCCCTCGCCCCCTCTCTTCGCGATCGAAACGCTCAACAGGAAATTCCCTCTAATAAAGTTACAAACGCGTAAAAGCTATATAGCTGCAGGGTGCGCATCTCTCCTCCTCCTCTTCCCCGCAGCTCGAAAGAGGATAACGCAGGGGGAGGCGGTCGATAAAGTAGCGATCGCGTACGAGAGGGGGAAAGAGGAGAGGAGGCGGGTAGCGTCGGCGGCGGGACTCAATTACACGCTCCGGCGCTCGATTGCTACCTACCCTCCTCTCTCCCTCTCTCTTGGTGCGCGCGTACGGCATCAGTAGTTCAGAGACGAAACGGTCTCTCTTTATCTCTCCACTCGGTTTCGCGCTCGCGCGCGCGGAAGGAGAGACGAAAGCCACCGCCGCCGAAGCCCGGGTCTGGGGGGTATACATGGGGCGGAGAGGAGAAGCGCGCCGAGTTGAAAACACGTAGGGCGCGTATAAAACGTATATATACGGGGCCGATTCGGGTATTTTACTTGCTGCGCTCGTACCTGCTGTTCGTTCGATATTTCGTTTTTTTGGGGGTTCGGTTTAAATAGTCGAAAGTAAGTAAAGGTAATATAAGGCGGTTAAATTGTCTGGGTAGGACTGTAAGAATTTTCGATAAGAGAAATGTCGTGCTCTTGGAGTATAGAAGCTTTGTTGAGTGTTTTTTTTTATGTAAAGTGTGAATTTGGAAATAGAGAACGTTATATAGTTACATGATAACAGTAATTTCATGAAATAAACTTGAGATAAGATTTTCCCGGGGTCGAAGTGTAATATTTTGAAAGGGATTTGTGGTTATTTTCTTTGTCATATAAGCTCAATCTGTACCATTTACTATAGTTATACAAAATATAAAGCTTTCTGCAATTTCTTTCTTTTTTTTCATATAAACAAATCATCAAGTTGACAACGACAACTTACCCCGTTATACATGGATGACTGATCCAAACGATCAAATAAACAACATCATTTGCTAATTCACCAACCCACTCGTTCCCAATCCCCTAATCTCATCCGGCGTATTTTTCCACCCTCGCAACGATTCAGCTCGCAGCAGCTTCGACAGCCTTTTTCCCGTCGCGTGTCGCTCGAGCGAGCGAGAGAGAGACGCGAATTTAAAGCGAAATTCGAGTGAGAGAGAGACGACGCCGGAGAGACGGGAATATCCGGGTCCCGTCCCTCGGGGGACGTAGTCGCGCGAGCGCTAACAGAAGGACGAGCGAGTGCGCGGGTGCGACGCGACGTCGGCGTATATAGTTCTGTCGCGAGCTGCTTCGTCGATCTGTCGGGAAAAAGCAGACGTCGACTGTCTTTTCGACTTCAGCTGCGCTGTTTTCATTTGGTGTGCTGCTGTTGGGTTATATCGCTGTCCGAGTTGAGAGAAAAAATATGTTTGGTTGAAGAAGGGTAGGTAATAGTGGTTATTGTAATTTTGTGCGATTAAAAGAACGAGATGTTATGAAAAGATATACGCTCTCTAAATTTAATTTAAGAGTGTACCAATGATTTTGTATCTGTGCATTGTGCACTTATTCGAATTTAGAAAGTTTATTTCTTGCAATGCTGTCGAATTATATATACTTGTGCGAAATATAAATTCTACAAGTTGTAAAGAAAATTATAAAGGATAACTATTTTGCAGATTTCTATTATAAAATAATATGATAAAAAGTAATCAAAAAATTTAATTTACAGACAAGTCATACTGTTTTGTATATGTATTGAAAAAACATATACTTTATCATTAGAGGGTTTGTAAATACCTTTGACATTCATATATTAAATTACTCTATTTCTACGAAATGAAAAGAAATTCATCACAATCTAAAAAAACTAATATTTCACTCCTTCAAACCTAATAGCCATTCCAAGCGCCTTGTCTCCTCGTTCAACAAATGCCCCAGCGACACATCCAAAAACTTATACCTACATAACCTCATGAAAAATCGTCCATCCCTCATATATTTCCAAAGTGTATCGACCGTTACCGTCATATTACAGGAATGTTCGCGCTCTCTACTCTTTCTCTCTCTCTCTGCCCCCCACCTTCGTCTGCATTATTCATGCATGTAAATTAAAGATAGACCCCTCATTTACTTTACATATACGTTCGAACCCAAGGAACTCACTCGCTCGTGCTCAATTAATAACCGCGGCGCTGCGGGTATTAATTTCTCCCTCTCCCTTCGCCATCGCCGTTACCTGCCGAACGAGAGAAAATCCGTTCGATTATTCAGACACGAGCTCGCGACGTTATGCAATTACCCTTTCGATTAGTCGCCGCGGAGAAATCAATTATGAGGTATGTGGATCGCGCGCGCTTTATTCACTTCCGTTCATCGGTTATTCGATTTTCGCGAAAAGCGCGCAAGCGCGCGCGTGGTGGAATAATTTAAGAAGGATTTCTTTTTGAATGAAGGAAGAGATAGGTTATCGATGATTTAGGAATGTCTCGATTGAGAGGGAGGTGGTGGGTTAATAAGGCCGGATATCGGAATCGAATTTAGCAGCGATTTATTAGAGGAGATTCGGAGTTGGCGAATCGAGCCAGGGAAATTTTGATAATCGGGATATAGAAGGAGTTTTATTGTCGCGATGGTTAATTTAAGCGGTCGCGCTTACGATTTGATCGGAGCATTTGCAACTATATTTTATCCGAGTATTATAATTGTATAATCACGATGAATAGCGATTGACTTTGTTAAGAATTCATTTCAAATTAATATTACCGCATTAATTATTGATAAATCGATTTAGATGCCTTCGGGTTACAATATGATAAATTTTATCAGAAAATTTCTCCTACATATCGAATACAGACTCAATTAATTATTTGTTCACATAAGTATATATATTAAGTATATTTTTATTATAATAAATGCAAAGTATGTAGAGCATTCCAGCTCGACGGATGCTTCCTGAAATAATTAACAACGGGATGAATAACTCATACTGTATATAACTTCGATTGCATTGCGCGCAGGTGAAATTCTCACAACCACCACCACCACCGTTTTATATATCGGTTCTCAACCGAAGAAACCACTCTCGCACCTCGCTCTCCCACACAGCGATACCTCGGCGCCACACACACACACACACCTCACACGTTCTTCCTCTTATCTTCGCCATCGTCTCTCATCTCTCGCGCGGCTCTCGCAAAAATCGAGCTTTCGCGCGGCAGCAGCAGCAGCACACGCGGCGCAATATTTCACATACCGCGCGGCTAATTGAATGCTACCACGGTAGTTCCCGCGCGCTGCTTCTCTCTCTCCCTTTCGAGACGAAGTATATAAGGAAGGAGGGGAGAGAGAGAATTTTATTTGCGCGCCCGGCGCGAGCCTGGGAGGTCGTAAAGATCGGCGAGGCGCAATTAATAAGCCGGATATTTGCGAATTAACGCGGCCCGCCGTAATTTTTCGCAGCCCCCGGCTTTATTTATTCGACAGAGCTTTGCAATTTGTTAATTCGAGTCTGTATGGTGTCTGTATGTGTGGGGGGCTCTGGTGAGGTTAATTTGTGGCGTTTTTAGTTTTCGTTTTTGGTGATTGGTTTGAGGGGAGGGGCAGTGTGCGGAGTGTTTTTAATGAGTGGTACGTATCGGTAATTATTATGAAGAGTTTTAATGTGAAGTAAATAAGATTGTGTATTATGTGTGTATAAATATTTGTTTCTCGACGTAAAATGTATACAGCGCAATTGTGTTTTAGGATTTATTTCCACACATAGAATTCCGCAAGTTATACAATAATTGTTATATACATGCTGACATGAATTTTCATAATTTTACGTAAATGGTGTAATGAATATAGTAATTCTTCCAATGTAATAAGATTATGTACAGAATATAACGGAGTTGTGTGTCGTTAAACGAAATTCTAACTGCCATACAACGAAGCGAATGATAAAGCCCTAAAACCAGAATGTATCAAATACACGTCCATATCTCCCGATGTTATTTTCGCTACACCCGTATTCGCATCTCCTTTCTAAAAATAAAAGAAACGCTAAAATTCCAATTTCACCGAACGAAGCTGCGAACGAAGAAACACAACACTATATACTTCCCGTAATCAAACGGAATTTTTCACCCAATCCTTATAAATCCAGAGTTATTCAGCCACCGATTAATTAAACGCGCACTTCCCGCGAAGCCGCTAATAACCTTCTCCTCCCCTCACCCCTCCTCCTCCCTCTCGAAAAGAAATCCAATTTTTCAACCCACGGCGTTGCATTAAACTGCCCATAATTAAATTTAATACGCATGAGGCGCGGCAAAAAACTGCGCGCTCGCTGATAATTAAGTGAAAATTTTAGCCGCGCGTATATATGCTGCTCTCTCTCTTTCTCATACACAACACACACACACACACACGAATATCGAAACAAAACCAAAGCGAGCCCTATACCATTCGTCCGAGCGCCACTCACACATGAGTAAAACTTTACAGTCCCGTGTGTGGAGGAGAAGGAGCGGCGCGAGAGAGGGACAATAATTAACCGGCGGTTAGCCGCGTGGCGCCCCGCGGATTCGCAGAACGCGCATAAAGATCTCCTCCCATATAGGTATACGGGCGTGTGTCCCAGTCTGGGTATATACGCTCGCCTCTATAACACCTCCTTATAATTATCGGGGCGACAAATGACCCGAGAGAGAGAGAGAGAGAGAGCGCGCGCCCAGGGTGTATATATACCGCGCGCGCGCGTGGATTATTTATCTCGGGGATTATAATCCGCGCTTCCGAGATAGCTGCTGGCTGGAGCTGCCTCGAGGTAGGTAGGAGGAATGTTCTCGGAAAGGGCGCTGCGGATATTTGCTCGTTGTTTTTTTTTGGATAAAACGTGCGGCTGTTGATATGAGAAACGCACTGATTGCCACTGCGGAATGCGGTATTATACAGGTGTTGTGTGTAGCGCTTTGTGCGAATGGGCTTGTTTATTCGAGTGGTTACAATGTTTAAGGGTCTCAGAGGTTGCTCGAAAGCTGGAATTTGCGGTTGACTCGGTTGTTCGTTACGGCGTGCGTTTTTGTTTTGTGGAATTTTATGGTAAGAGTGTGTGGTTTATTTTTTGTGTGCGTGAAGATAAGGAGTTGACAGTGGTTTTCTCGTACATTGTTGCTTGAATTAT
The DNA here is from genome assembly GCA_030522905.1 of Torymus flavipes. Classification (NCBI taxonomy): domain Eukaryota; kingdom Metazoa; phylum Arthropoda; class Insecta; order Hymenoptera; family Torymidae; genus Torymus; species Torymus flavipes. The sequence continues at coordinate 7,261 of JAPYZO010001415.1, forward strand.
AAAGAATTTATATTATTGTATTCGGCGATTTACAGGTAAGATCAGTGGAACTTTGGACGCATGCTAAAAATGTAAAAAAATTTTATTGAAGTGACATTAAATTTATTCGTTGCTTTAGTGAAATATATATGACATTTATACTTCTAATAGTACTTGAATTATCATCAGTGATTTATTTACGACCTAAGGATCACCTATTCAAGCCGTATATTTGAACTCATCATTACTATCCCGATTAACAGCATCCCAACTAAAAACATTTCTATTCTTCGAATCTCTTCATACTCGGACTCCCAACTCTATTATTTCCCAAACAATGCACCCACCCAACGTCCGCTAATAAATTCATCGTCTTTGCAATTACAAAAACCGCCTTCGCCGCGCATCGGAGCCCTTCTACGTATATAATATAGCCCACCTCCGCAGCTCATCCTCGACGTAATAATTTCGCTCTCCGCATCGCTGCCACTGCCAGTCCGCATCAACTCGCGCGCTCGCGAGTCCGGGCAGCAGCTTTTCATCGTGGATATATCCCTACATTCGAAGGATATCCTCCCGGACAAGCGCGAATGAGAGAGGAGCGAGAGAGAATTTCAATTAACGCGCGCGGCCCCCCCGCCTGCTCATTACGCCGAGGCCTCCGCCGTCACTGATGGATAGGTCGATTACGTTTGCAAGTATATGAGACGGGGGGAGAGAGAGAGTCGAGGCTGCGTTTATTGGAAACGTTCGCGTATTAATTGCGCGATTATGAGGCTTTTGAGACGAGGAGGCGAGGGATAGCGAAAGTATAGGGAATATTTTTGTGTATAGGTGATTGCGGTGGTTTGTATGGGGAAGAGACGGATGGTGATTGGTGGCGGCTTCGTGTGATTATAATTGATAATTAATTGGTTTTAGTGACCTATTTACTGTAAACGAGAATATTTTTTATTCATATAGGATATATATTCGTTCATGCATAAGTATATTCAGTCAATATGAAAAGTATTATTGTCTTGTCTTGAAATTCTTGATCATATTAACCTACGCATTGTTGCTATATCATGCAGCCCTACCTGTATATTTATGTACAACTTGTGTAAAAAGATAAGAATATCTTTCTCTAATATTCGAACCACAAAATGGATAGGACTCTAGAGGCGCTTATAATTCCTAATATCCATGCGCACTTATAAATTACGCATCTCATTTTCAATTCTAGAACAAAAGGTGTCGCGCCTCGTCTCAATCGCCCTCAAGCGCCAGAGAACAGCTGTCCCCATACTTACATATATAGACCCTCACACGCGACACCGACACCCAACACCTCTCGCCGCCATTCGACTCTCATTTACCTACACCTCTATATTCTCTTTCCGAAAAACCGCCAGCAAGAGGCAAAATATATGCGGGCGTTTCTCACCATCACCACTACCGCACCTTCCAAGAACGTATCTATCCCTTATATACTTATGCAGGCAGGCATTCCTGCACCTTATAATACACCCTCTGGGGATCCCGATCGCGCGATATATCGCGCACCCACATCTGACAAATCGGCCGCGGCCTCGCGTGTGCACCCACTTAGCGCATTGATTGATTCGTGGACAGCGCGAGGGAGGAGGAGGTGCAGGCGTGGCGATCTCAGCCGGCGATAAGCCGCCAAAATTCCGGGGACCGCTCGCTGCGCACACCTGCGTAGTCTTCGTCGTTTTTGAACGAGCGCGCGTGAGGAGGAGGAGAGGTGAGTTTGTCGCGGTAAAGGAGGAATTAATTGTCGCGTGGTGGCTGACGTTCGTGGTTTATTTGCGAGAGGTATAATAGTGGCTATTTTTGGTTTTTTTTTTGTATAAAGTGGCGAATGTGAGGGATTTGGGTGAGTGTAGTTTGAATTGTTATAATTATGGAAGGATGCAGGATGAGGATGAATATTGTTTATGGGACGTTTTGCAGTTTGAATGCCAGGCGTGGTGACTGGGGGATATTAAAATTCTGAAAAGATTTCGAGAGGGAGGCGGTTTATCTTGGAGGCTGGCGATTTGATTTTTAGATAAGGTGAGAAGTTAAAGGCTGCATAAAGATGGTCTTTCTTAACGTTAGACTAACATAAGAAATTGAGAAAATTCTTTTAATTATAGAAAATTGATTTGATTAATATAATTGAGATGAGAAGTATAAAGTAAGAGACACATTGCATCAGGTGTATTTTTTTTAAATTGAATTAAAACTAAAATTTAATAAAGCATTTTATTAGTGCTGAATATCGACATCAGACGTCATTCGAATTGAAAATCCAATACTCTCTTATAATTGATAATTGAATATCGGGTATATTTCAATCTTTGAAATGCTTCGGCGATTTGACGTATCAATTATTCAAGCCAATCCGATCGCCTTGCATAATCGAATTATACATATTACGCAAAGGACTTAAAATTAATTGAAATTTAATAATCCTATATTAAACATTGCTCTATATAGATATTGTAAAATTCAATTCTGCACGAGACAGATTATTCTTCAATTAGCCAGAATCATGATTTCTTAAACATCTGCTGAAATCCCTCTATACGCTACTCGCAATATATTTTAATTCCCGCGCGTCGATCTCGCGCGTCACCACGCACTCGAGAACTTGCCTCTTCTCTCCGCGTCGCTATAATTTACCGATTTTTAAACACCAAGCTCGCGGAGACAAATTTACAGCGCGATTAGATGACAATCTCTCTACCGAAGATATGCGCGTGCTGGCACACGACAATAAACGCGCGAATCCTAATATTTACACACGATAATTTTACGGCGCGTATTTCACCACCTAACGATCCACACACCACGCGCTATACCCGAAAACCATCACCTCTCTTATATAGGCTTGCAAAAATTTTTCAGCGCTCCTCTCTCTCTACATTATTACCCGGCGTAAAACGGCCGGGTCGTTATTTCGATATTTAAAGGAAGCGACGACGCGCGAGCGCTTCGGGGAAAAAAGTCGCTGGGGGCCCCGGATTATAATTGTAAATGCTACCATAAAGCGAATCCGCGGGGGTCCTCTCTCGCTGCCGAGCAAGCCAGCGAACGAACGAGAAAAAGAGAGAGAGAGAGAGTGAGTCTCGGAGCTAAATCATCGTCGCTGTCATCGGCTTCGTTATCGAGAGACGATGCTTAAGGTAAGGATGGTTTACGCGAAGGAAGAGAGAGAGAGAAAGAGGGGAGGTTGACCCCGGCGCGTTGAGGTCGGCTTTTGTGCGTAGGTGAGAGTGAGAGGGCGTTTTGTGCGCGTGCGAGTATATAATGGAGTGGGTTTTCATAAATTTTCGAGTGCGAAGAGCCGGGTGAAAGGTTTGTTAGGACTCGGGTTTGTGGGAGTTTTCAGGCTGAACTGCAGGCGTTTAGGAAGCGCACACGCGCGTCGTCCAGGATATATATGCTGAATGAAGGTTGAATTTGCACAACACACACCGGTTTTTTAGCTGTTTTGACTGCGTGCACGGTTAGTTTGTATTCATGCGGTATAAATCATGTTTATACGCAAGGTATATCAAATTTTAATTTATATACAAATATTTGTGTATATCTATCGGATTCCACATCACATGAAATATTACCAAAATTAACGGTGTCGAATTAAATATAATGTGAATTGCACGCGCCGGGCATATTTAGCATAAACTAACACTTACGAACTGAAGAACCTACATCCGCAAGATTAAAAAGCCTATCGCAAAAAAAAGAAGAAGAAATAGCGCTCAGCGCGTATCAAAATTAGTATATAAACATATTCTCTATCACAAAAAATGATTTACAGCCGCATAAACGCGCGGGAGATATGTATCAGCTGTTTGTACGGACAAATCTTTCAAGATCGTATATATAGGCGCGGCGTGTGTATACTACTACTACTACTACAACCTATATACGGCAATTCGTAAAATCCGAAAAGAGCACTGGTCGGTCCTCGAGGCGCGCTGAAGTTGTCAGGGGCATGAATCTTCGGATCTCTCGCTTTTAAGACAGTCTGATGACCCTTGGATACGGCCTAAAGACACGCTGACGTCCCGAGATAAGATCGTAAAGTATTTCACGACGAGAGAGCGAGCGAGCGCGTGTGTCTGTTTCTTTCTATTTTCGGTCGCCGCTTGTTCGCGGACGCGACGCGTGCTGCCAGCTTCCTTTTGAATATGTGGGCTTATTCACATTAACGCTGGGCGGTGAGGAGTGCCTTTAGCATTGTTGGTATACAAAGGAATTTTCTTAATTTGGATTTATTTAAAAAGAACCTTAGACGAGATTTTTTTCATTCAGTTAAACATAATAAAAAATCATTTTTCATTTAAATAAGAATATTAACCGAAATTCCAATAAAACTTCCCCGGGATCGTTCGAAACTCCTCGAAGCGCCTTAACCTCGTCGCCTATTAAGCCACAAATCACGCGACAATAAACCGCGCGCGCGACAAACGCAATCGTTAATTCCTCTCCTGTTTATCAAACCTCTCCTGTCACCCTTCTTCGTCTCCCGGCAGGTGCCTCCCTCCTTTCCTTTCCATAAAATCCCCGCGCGCTCGCAGATGAGTTAGGGCGCGCGAACCTCGCGTTTCCAAAGTGATTTTTTGCACAGCCCGCGATAAAATACGTTATATGGCCCCGGCGATGAGCCGACTGCGCGAAGGTGCGGAGAGAGCGAGAGAAAAGAGAGGTATAGGATATACGCGCAGCTTCTGCCGAGCGCGCGCGTGTGTCTCCGTCTCGCTTTCTTATACGGGCGCCCATAAATACGCGGGATAAATGCGAGTGGGACGTGTAGGCGCTACGGAGAAGACGTCCACACGTGCGCGCGTGATGCGTTTAGGAGCGCGCGTATATAAACGCCCGTGGGGGGGTTCATAACGATGTTAATTGGGAAAGTACGCGGGTATAACGTAGCCTGAGATATATGAAAAATAAATTGATTGAGATATATCGGGAATAGGAAACATCCGTTGCAAATTTAACAGTTTTTAATTAAATTACCGAAAAGTTAATTGGAAATCGGGATTTCCGTTCTCAAAAAAAAAAGAAACATTTGCGACTTTCGTATCATTTTACTTCAAAATGTATATACATTCACTCATATACTCAAGTATCATCCCTTTCTAAATCGGGAATTTCCAAAAAACTTTCACAATGTGAGATCCCCTTACACACCTCGCTCTCACCTACCACCACCTATACATGTATAAAACCAAAAAAGCTCGAAAAGCGCTCGTATCTCAAGCCCGCTCCCGGTCCCGCTTGCACACTTACTCACACACACATACACGCGCGCTCGCGAATCCGGGCTCACACAGTCACGGGTAAATTAACGCGCGGGCCTCCGCGGGGGGCCGCGTCACTGTCCCCTGCTAAGGCCGCTCACGTATATACACACACATACGCGCGTATATTATACGTACATACACGCACATAAAGAGCTGCTGCTGCTGCTGCTTCTGCCTGCCGGTCACCGCATTCCTTCCTACCGCTCCTTTTCAGCGTTGCTGCTGCTGCTCGTCGTTTTTTTCTACCTCTTTCTCTCTCTCTTTCGTATATACGTATATATACGTGCGTTCTGACACTCCGCGGGTGCAGCCTTTAGCCCTTTTATCCTTCGACTGTACAGCCGGAGATAAGATCGCAAGTGGTGGCAGTGGCACCCTACTCGCGCGCGAGATAAAGAGAGCGAGAGAGAGGACTGTGTCTTTTCTCGCTTCACGGCTCGATCTCCTTTTCATTTTTCTCCGGGAGTTTTCGATGTTGTTTTGGGCTGCGAGAGTCGAGCGTACGTGGCTTATTCGTTTTTGCTGTATGGTAGCACGAGTTGAAAGCGTCATCCTTTTCAACTTTACGATTTGATAGTTTCGATTTTATTGTACAGTTGATTGTGGCGAGAATTATTGAAAAGGTAGTTTGGAATTATACGCAGAATATACTTTTAATAATTATAGGTTTTATTCAACAGATCTAATAGAGTTTGTGATTAGCTGTATTGAAATTTAGCTATGGGTGCAAATTTCTTAATTCCGTAAGTAGTAATGACCGAGTTAGACAGACGACGTGTACTCACCGAATTTATGTTTTTACTATCAAAGTAATCACGATTAAAGAAAAAAACCCACTCCTTTGGCACTTTTTTTCAAAGTCTTATGTAGGATTTCTATTATCAATCATTCGGCCCCTAAAGACGAAATTCTCTGAATGCTCCTATACGCCTAATCAAATCAGCACATTCTTCTTCTAAACGAACGGCTCCTCCAGTACTATCATCACCTCCACTCTCTGCCACTCCTCCTGAACCGCGCATTTTTTCAATTCCACACTCTCTCTCCCATCTCCCTAATCCCCCTATCCCTCTCTATCTCTCGCTTCGAATTCCTCTCTCTCTTTCTCTCTTTCGCTCTTGCAATCGCATACACATACGCCGACGCGAAAGACAGCCGCGCATATATAGCAGAGAGAGGAGAGACCCCACTGCGTTCGCGCGGCGGTGGGTATATCCCCGCGGTACAACCTGCCACTCGTCAGCCCACCCCAAGTCTAGTGCAGCCGCACTGTCCTCTCTCTCTCTCTCTCTCTCTCTCTCTCTCTCTCTCTCTCTCTCTCTTACTCACGCACACGCACACACACACACACACACACGTATTACACGCAAAAGAGAGAGAAGGCTACCGCACGGTGGGTTTCGCGCCGATTGGTCGGCAGCGGCGTTGCAAGACTCGCCCCCTCTACCGCTGCTGTATACGCGAGCACGAAGGATAGGTGGAGAGTGAGAGAGAGAGAAAGAGAAAGAGAGAGAGAGAGAGATATCATCGACGGATAGAGGTTTTTCCCGTTCAACGATGGACGTGTATTCTAATGGGTCAGATGGTTTTTCCGAATTGGAAAAAAGGGGTTCAATTTGTGCGTTTCGATCGCGTTGCCGCTGGCCGCTGCGTCGTGAAATAATTGTTTGTATATAGCTGCAGTGGGGAGAAAGAGGGAGAGAGAGAGAAGAGATTATCTTGCTTTCGTGACGTGAGTAGTGTGTCTGGATGCGTGTGCCAGCGCGTGCGCGCGAGGTCGAACGGTAATTAATTACGAGCGAGATGGATGTCTAGGTCTAACAAGTCATTAACTTTGATAGATAAGATCGGATCGTTTGTTTTAGCTTTTGGGTGGAATTCCGATGACATGCTATTGATTTATAGAGGCGTGCCCGGCTAATTAAGTGGATTTGTACTAATTATGTTGGAATTTATTATCGTCATCTTTAAACGATGAGTTTATGTATATGAGCGTGTATGCTATTGATAATTGAATATCTTTATGAAATATTGATCGTGAGATCATCCAATTCTCGACGTACTTGAAAATGAATAAAAACTTTTTGATAACTTCAATTACATTTTCAATCACAATATACGTTACCTATATATGCTTTTTATAAAAATTCACATTTTATTTGTCCAAATTTTCAGCTGCATTATAAAAAAGCAAATATATATACGGTAAATCAATGATAATACAATTCACAAAAATTGATTTGCAAACAATTCCAGCGCGCGCTGGCCTCTCTCATATCCGCGCGCCGCCAAAAAAAGCAAACCTCCTATGAAAAACAATGAAAAAGGATACCTAAAAGGTGCCTCAGTCACTGGGTGGAGCAGCCTCTCTCTCCCTCTCACACACACACACACACACATCCCGTCTTTTGTCCACTCGTACAAAGCTAACAAGATGTTTCACGGATCAGCATAGTGCCAAGAGATCAGATATACCACACAAGCCCGTGGAGGTCCGGATTTCCAGGCTCTCTCGTGACGAGGCTCCGCTGCTGCTGCTGCTGGCAGGCAGAGAACCTCGCTTGCTTGCGCTCGCGCGCATAACATTAATAATTCGCTCGCGCGCGCTCGCAGCGGGCATGAATTTCAGGAAAGCAAATCACCACGTTGCTACCTACTCGCTCCGTCGCGCGTTCTCCTCTCTCTCTCTCTCTCTCTCTCTCTCTCTCTCTCTCCTCCGTTCGTTCTTTTTTTCCTCTCTCTTTCTTCCTTCTCGCGCGATTCTGGTTCTTTAGGATCGGCTGTTCTTCCCGCTGTCTTTTTGCGGAGCTGTCGAGGTTCTTTTGGCGCGAGGACGAAATTAAATTCCATTTATTTGTTGTCACTCGTGAGGAGGAGAAGAAGGAGGAGTTATCTAATCCCGAGGTATTTGCATCTGGGCCTCTTTGTGCCGGTGACGGATACACTCAATTATTAATAAAGGAGAGAGAGAGAAAGGGAGAGAGGTGGATGAAAAGGTGAGCTGTAGTGCTCCGGATTGCGCACGCGCGTGGCTCGTTTTGTGTGTACCTATAAAGTGTGTGAGTAGCGTGTAAAGGCCGGAAAGAAGTGAAAATCGGGATCGGTAGTGTGGATTAATGTGATATCCGGCTATTGTGGTGTGACAGATTAGCCTGGTATTAATGAGGGGTAACTGTATTTTAAAGCTTACGGCTTCAGATAAGCTTAGAAGATTGAATTTTTTATAATGCAATTTTTTTTTAGTAAATGTGTCATTCCTTTGTTTCTGTAACGTATAATTTGTATTTTGCTATTCTTAATATTTAAAACTTATAATTTGTATTTTGCTATTCTTAATGTTTTAAACATATAATTTGTATTTTGCTATTCTTAATGTTTAAAACATAATGTTGTGTGGTAATCAATACGTGACTTTATCGCATATACTTTTTAGGGTATAGATACAAATTTTTAAAACTATAGGGCTGCACGAGAGCGAGATAACACAATATTTATGTAATTATTTTTTCGCTCTTGGAAATTCTTAAAAATTGCTCTCTGGTCTTAGTCTTTTCAGTCATTATGAAACGTATTATTTTCTTGTATTGAAATTCTTGATCATATGGGAGTTACTTAAATATGTGACAAAAAGCAAGTCGATTGTTTTAAAAATTAGATGTCCACGTAGAGGAAGGCACGCAGACGTAAAATAGTAATTTTTTGAAATAATTGACTTGTTCACTGTCGCACGTCTACATAGCTCCCTTTTTTGAAAGGACATCGCACTCTTGGGTTTCAGACCTTTTCAAATGATTCAGTGTTAAAAATGTCCTGAAATTTAAGAAACTTTTAAGTTTCAAATGTTACTGAATTTTAAGAATAATGTAACGGAATGTAATTTAATTTCAAATGTAATAGAAGTTTAAGGATTTTGTATTGAAATTGAATACGGATAAGAGAAAAAGAATTAATATAAAAGTATATGCCAGTTTTTAGTAAAATTATAATACACATTTAAGTTACGTATGCAGATGAAATTTAAAAACAATGTAACTAAAAATAATTTCATACAGAAATACATTAAGTTTAATATAAACTGCGATTGAGATTTACATATAATCTAAATGAAAGGTAGGTAATTGAAATTTAATAAGAATGTAACTAGAATAATGTAATAGTAAATTAAGTTTTATACATAAGAATGTTCTTAAATTTAAGAAACTTTCAAGTTACCAATTTACTGAATTTTATGAATAATGTAACTGAACGTAATTTAATAATTTAATATACAAATACACTAGGTTTAATATAAAAACAATAAAATTTCGGCAGAGGTATAAATAAATGCCAAATTTGAAATTTGATTTTTCCCGCCATATATAATTTTGCCGACCAGAGGTTAGTTATTACGTCGCCGCTAGACGGCGCACCCTCTCCTTGTAGCCTCACGTATCTAAGTAAGCCGACCTGAGGGGATATATAGCGCCTCGCCAACTCCCTCACCGACCCTTATCACTCGAACATCTCGTTAGTAGATGGTCATCAGCAACTACCGAAGTTTATTGAATTATGATTATTTCAATACATTATTACGATTAGAAAATGTTAAGTTATTTTCAAGACAAGGCAAGATTCTTGACAGTCTTGACACCACAATCTTGATATTGTATCGAAAACTGTATATAAATATTGGATCTATTATTGTCTTGAATATTGAGGCAAGACAATACAAGAACAAGATTAATCTTGCTATGTCGTGCAGCCCCAGTTGATTTGAAAGTGATGTCCCGATTTGTATTTATTAGAGTCCATTTCACAATTATCACGTTTAATTTCATCTAATAAAGCCCACGAAATATTTTCAGATATAAAAAAATGATTTAAATCATAAAATTCTTCTTTCAACGAGTCTTCAAATCCTTCCATAAAATATTAATCTTGCTATATCGTGCAGCCCTATAATTAAAACCAATGTCATGAATATTTTAAAGGATTATTATCCTCAAATATTTCACCGCCATAATATTATGTTGTACAAAAATTTATAACATGTTAAACAAAATTAAAATTTAGATTACCCTTTTCATTAGATCGCATATTATCTAACTTATTGATGAATATTTCATTATTTACATTTAATTATTCTACAACTATAAAATTAAACGGACAACATTTCTTAGCATAAACAACACGATAACAAATTAAACCCATATAAAAAAAAGAAATACCGATTTATATTAAAAAATATCTATAAATTATTCCTTATCTCTATACACCCAACGTCTAACACGGCATCCTTATCGAATCCAGTAGCCATTTACATCTCCCTTCCCCATCCGAATAACGAATACATTCAATTATCGATAAAGAAGAAAAAAGCCAAGCAAACCAGCTCCTCCCCGACAGCACCAGCACCACTCTACCACTACTATCCGTAGAAATAAATAGATTAAAGTATAGGAAGCGCGCACTCGAGACACCCGCGCGATAAAAAAAGAAGACACGCGATCGCACATACGTATATATATGTACAAGCGCAAGGCGAGACGAGGGAAAGACACGACTCTTTTAAATACGATTCAGGCACTCGTAAAATGCCGCGTACAAAGCCTATATAGCGAGAGGCGGATTTACGAGTGGCCCGCCGCGCAACCACCAGCACCACGTGTGATTCATATAATCGCCGCGCAAAAAACGAAGCAGAAACAAAAATCGCTGACAAGAACTCGCGCGCGCGCGCAGGTAGCGCGAAGTGGAAATCAAGTCGGAGAATAAGCCTCGCGCGTGTATGCTAATCGCGGGGAGACTGAACGTTCGAGTGTGTATGTGTGTGTATCTTCGTAAGAGCGTCGATGAACTTTTATTCCACTTCCCGCTGGGAGACGAAATTCCTTTTTTCCTGCCGGAGGTGTATATACATATATATACGCGCGCGCGACTTAAACGCCTCTTTCGTCGTCGTTATTTATCGGCGTAATGATTCATTTCTCGGAGCTCGCGCGCGCTCGCCTTTTTTGTCCTGCTTTTATTTTGAATAAAAATCATATTTGTTTTCCGGCGCTCTCGCTCTCTCGGCCCGTGCGCGCGAGCACACGGTCGTAACGTTAATTTTCGTAATATTTCCCTGTCGTTTTTATACGCGCGCGAGCTCTCGGCTGTGTTTATACGCGCCTCGTCGAGGCGAGCTTTTTAAATACCCCGTGCGCGCGAGTGCGAGATTTTTCATTTTTTGGCCTCGTCAAATAACTCGCTTATTTTCACGTTCTCTCTGACTCTCTCTCGCTTTTGTGGAGAGGGGGAGAAAGAGGAGCGCATGCCAGGAGAGGAGTCATGAATCCAGACTTGTAAATTTTTCTCCTCGCAGTGGCGCATCTCTCGACGAAGGCTTCCGAACGGGGTTTCAGACTTAAAATCACTTTCGATCATGCGCGTGAGTGCGCCCGCACAGATTTATTATATTTATCGAATTTAAATGAAAGGTCTGATTGAATATATCCGCTCGGTGTGGTTTTTTTTTGCGTTTGGCAGTAAGAAGCGTTTGAGAGTTTTCGCGGCATTAAATTAAAATTTTTGTTTTTTTTTGTTTCCCTCGAATACGGTTTATCCGTTTTAAGGTTTAATTAATTTCTCTATATTTACATGTAAATGTGTAGAACGTTTGGGTTATGTTATTTGTCTTAAATCCTACAGATCGCTAGGTGTCATCGACTAGTTGGTTTCTGTTTCGCAAAAGAATTAAATCAGAGAAAAGTATATAATAGAGGGACTGGAGCACGTATGAATTCAATCTTGTGTTTTTTTACATTCGTCATTTAGTCCTTATTGTGCATACACCCTATATACAGAACTGCAATTATATCATAGATATTTACTTTGACAGTATATTGATTTCAATTATTCCCATATACTTATGCAGTAGTGTAATAGTATTCATAATTTTCTCATTGATTTTCATAATTTCTTTTGATAATCGTGAATACTTGAAAGGCGAATCATCCCATCAAATAACATAAATCTTCATGATATGTCGTGTAGGTATCTTATACAATATTTCACCATGGCCACTTTTCTAAATTTTTGCTAGAGTTAAAGTAGAAAAATGTAAAATTATACAGAATCTTGTTTGATTCTCGGTCAATTTTATTCCGTTTGATCAGATCTTGCTAATATTACTTCCAATGTTTTGCAACTTTTTTTTTTGTTTATAAAGAATATTTTGAAAATCTATATTTTTTTATAATATATTAAAAAGGAAAAAAGAAAAAGAAAAAAAAACCTTTTTATAAAGTTATAACCAAACACAAATTCTTCGCAATTTTGCAGAATGTTTATCCCGACTAAAACTTGACTTGGACGATCATCTCAGCCTCTATAAGTATTCTCAATATTAAATCGTTTCACGGTAGCTGTTCTCCTTTCCAAAATAGCCTGGAATCCAAACCGATTACTTCACGAGCAAGAAAAGTGCTCCAAATTAGCCAAGCTGCCAATATTCCCGTCCAATCCCCCCATCGTCGAATAAATAACGTAAGCATCGAATTGCTCGTCCTGGGTGGTGCCCCGCATGCTTCCTTAACCATCGCTCGCCATGTAACACACTACGAGAGAATCATAGACAACCTCGTGCACCAACTACCTCTGCAAACGACTTTATTTGCAAGCCTCACCTCTGCGCAAAAACACCCATAGGCGAGCGGACGCCCATATCTGCATATACACACACACATACATACCCACCGACTAAAACCATCGATAGAGCCACGCTGCGAAATTACGGCAGCATTAGAAACCCCACAAGCGACGCGCGCGCGCGCGCGACCGCCTCTATATATATATATATATCCCGCTGCTTCTCAATTACCTGCAACTACTACTACCACACGAAGCACAGCTCTACCGCACAGACTGTGCGCCCGCGCGCGATACAAATTGACGTGCGCGCGCGAAAAATACACGCCGCGCGCTAAATGACTCAATATCGCGCGGAGCTCGGCTTTCACACGTGATGCAGCGAAAGCCGCGCGCAGGTAGGATGATGATCGTATATAGCGGGGGAAGGAGGAGGAGGAGGAGGTGGGCGACGTATATACGCGACGACGCCTCCGGTGCCGCGCGCAGCACGCGTAATATAGCGAGCGAGAGTAATATCGAGTAAGTATTAGGCGGCCTCCGCGAGGTAATGAGCGTCTCTCTAATGCCCGCTCTGTGTGGGTATAGGTACAGAGAGGTGGGCGGTAGGTATATATATATATATATATATATATATATGTATACGTATATACCGTGTGCATATGCAGGGATCGAGAGAGAGTGGGAGCGCGATTACAAGCCATTGGGAACTAATTCGAATCAATTTGGGAACGCGCGCTTGCAAGCTTATTCGCGGAAAGACACGCGGGCGCGACGATAATGATTGATTAATTGTGTCAGAGGTATTGGTGAAATGTGAGTTTTTAAAGTAGCGTAATCGTATGTAGTAAGGCAGTTCTATATGATGAATGAGTTGTGGTGTGTAAGCGTTACTCGGAAGGAATTTACGAAACGCACATTATCATAAGTTGTTTTCGATGAAGTAACGCTGCGTGTAAATTGCTGCGGTTGACGCTTCCGAGCAAAATTATATAAGGTATAACGTTTAATTCCGCGGACTGGCATTTTTAAAAGTTACATAATGCATCGCGTGTATTATCCGCAATAATATTATCAGCGATCAAAAACTCAGCGAAAATCAATTATTAACCGCTGCATATATCATAAACCTCCGGGCAATAATTACAAGCCCAAATAATCATGCCCGCGGGCTCGCGCGCATAAAAATATCCCTCTTTTTTTCCACAAATATAAAACAACTCGCTGCCCATTATACATCACCTCCCTTCACCCCATCGCATTCATTCCGTATTTTCGCGCGCATTCGTTATACCCCTCCCATCCACCCTCTCCCTCGCGCGCAAATTAATTTAAAAGAATATATATATATATATTTTCGCCATCCGATCGCGCTAAAAAATTAACTGCAGTCACGTGCGCGATCGCACTGCCGCCGTCGGCGCGCAATAAAGTCCCGGCGGGCGACACGTGCAAATGGACGCCGCGCGCGCGCGGCTTTATGCGCGTGAGCGCCCGCGTGTATGTTCCATAAATGCGAGGTGTATATATATATACGCGCGTGTCCCCCATTCGAATTTACACCGCGAACACGCGCGTCAGGAAGCGTCAATTCGCCGAGTAACCCGCGGCTGTATCGTGGTACTGGTGGTATGGCTGGTGGACGAGAGGAGGAGAAAGGTCGCGGGTTGTGAGAGAGATGCACTTCGGTGGGAAGATGGCTGGGTTTATGGCTGCGCGGCGTTTTTTATGCCCGGTGCAAGGAATAGTGCGCCGATGGGCTGCGAGGTGGAGTGGTATTGAAAAAGTTTGGGGGGGAAAAGCCGTTGTTTCTGGGGTTTAGATTTTTTACATGTTTTTCAGATCGTTTATATATTTGTTTTCATAAGGAAAAGGAATATAATGATATACATGTGGATGAATTAATGTTTTTTGTTTTATTTAACAGAATCTTTTCGGGAAATTCATTTAAAGATACTATATCATCCGTACCTATGGTTATAATTAATTTCGGAATTATGATGACGATTTTTGAAAAAATTTAAAAACATTTAAAATTTCTATAATATAGTATATTTACATAAGTAGTACACCATATTATTTTAAATGTGGTGCAATTCATCTAAAGAGATTATTTCATAACGCGCAGCATATACAATTTTGATCTAGTCCGAAATAAACGAACACACTCGATCTATCACGCCTCCAAACCCCGATCCCTTCTAATCCTTCGACACGCTCTAATCTCATTATAACTCTTTCCCCTAAAATATATCCCACCTATACATCCATCCTCTCTGAAACAGTCGCGTGTCCGCGCGAACAAACTCGTATCCCCAAAAACATATCTCGCTATACCTACACTCGTACGCATCGATATATATTTTCAGCTCCACCCCCACTTTTTTCCTCCCGCGTCACCCTTTTAATCCGCGCGAGCGCTCGCCGGATTGGTTTATAGGGCGTTTGAAAAATTGCGTAGCGATTTCATTAAATTCGCCACGGCTCTCTCGCTCCCTACTTCTTTCGCTCGGTAAATTGCCGGCCGCGTGCGCGCACGCACGCGACGTATAAATCCCACGATCGTGAAATTTACTGCCGCGAATCGGCGTTTTCTATTGTGCGCGCGAGCGATAAGTCCGGTGGAGCGCGCGCGCGAGTCCCTGTGTCAAAGCGCGCGAGCAGCAGTTGCGTATGGTGTTGTTCTCTCTCTTGCTCTCTCGGACGTGGGAGTATAGCGGGTGTAAAAACAGAGTTTTGCTAGTTTTATGGGGGAGTATGGCGTAGTCGCGGCCGGTTTACGCGGTTGCCGCGTGGCTGCGTGAAGGAAACGGGTTTTATTTGTTGGGTAACATTTTTTATAGAAAAAGTGTGGCTATTAAGGTTGCACGAGAGCGAGACAATTCAATATTTCTGTAATTATTGTCTCACTATTGTAAATTCTTGAAAATTTCTCTTGTCTTGGTCTTTACAGTCAATATGAAAAGTATTATTGTCTGGTCTTGAAATTCTTGATTATATTGGAGTTTCGCAGACATGTGACAGTAAGAAAGTCAATTGTTTCACAAATTCTTCTACCCAAATAGCCAGGGTATGCAAGGTTCACGTAGAAGAGGAAGGCACGCAGACGTGAAATTGTAAGTTTTTCAAATATCTTAGTCGGTCATTGTCGCACGTCTCCGTAGCTCCCTTTTTTGCGAGGACCACGCACCTCCGGGTTTTTGGACTTTAGACCTTTTCAAATGATTCACTGTTAAAAATGTCTTTAAGTTTAAAAAACTTTTAAGTTACAAATGTGACTGAATTGTAAGAGTAATGTAACGGAATGTAATTTAATATACAAATACATTAAATTTAATATAAAAACAATAAAATTTCGGTACATACATAAATGCCAAGTTTGCAATTCGATTTTTCCCGTGATATATGTGCCGCCTATCCTGAGTCTAGTTCGTGTACCTAAGTAAGCCGGGGCAAGGGGATATATAGAAGCGCGTCGCCGACCATCCCATCGAGCTTTATCACTCGAACAATTCGTTAGAGATAATGATAATCCTCCCCTTTTTTATGATAATTTTCCTCTTTTCCTGTATTTCTTTAATGATAGGAGGTTGCATCCCTGTTACTACGATTATGTCGATAAATTATTACAATTAGAAAATGTTCAGTTATTTTCAAGACAAGACAAGAATTTTTACATTCTTGACACCATAATCTTAATATTGTATCGAAAACTGTATATAAATATTGGATCTATTATTGTCTTGAATATTAAGGCAAGACAATACAATATCAAAATTAATCTTGTTATATCATGCAGCCCTAGTATGGAGATTGATTCGCCGTTCGTCAATTACGTTATATTTTCTGCTATTTTTAATATTTTTATGGTAAATGTTTGCAAAGGGGCTTCGTTTCTGCGTATGAAATATTTATAAGTTGCTGTGAAATGTGTATATATTATTGTTTTTGACATTTTAAATCGTTAATACAAAAAATTATAAGCATAAAAAATGCAATACAACTAAATAAACAAGATCACTCTTAAACTACCAAATAATCAGGACACCAACTAACCGCCTGTAACAAAAAAAAGAATCGCTTCTCCATTCTCTGAAAATTAAACCGCACCATCACGGAACCACACGCGCACATCTCATTACACCTCTCGCAAAGTCGCGTTCCCGCCCCGCTTATTATAATCATAATCTCTCGCCGCTAAATAGACTAACGCGGCAAATCGAGCCTTGCACACTCATAAATTACTCTAGAGCTCTTCTCTCTCTCCCCCCCCCTCTTCTCTTTCTCCGTAACAAGCCTTGCCTTTTACAACCTCTCTCTCGCTCTGCCCGCGTGCACCATATACAGTCGCGCGTGCACGCAGACAGTTTAATTCTCCACGGGGATATCCTTGTACCCCTGCGCGCGCATTCGTAAATCAGGGATTACGCGAGGCGGGAGGGGGGTGGACGACCGTAAACAGTTTAATCTAGCGGCGATCAGTCAAAACACGCGGGAGATTCTTCACGCGCGCGGCGCACGAGCACGCGAGATTTATCGGCAGTGCTATTATCATTCGAACCCTTCTCGGGGGGCTTCGTGACGACAGATATAGAGAGAGGGGGCGAGCGTGGATGGGATTCTTTCGGGGCCTTAATGGGGGCCGGTTGGTGATTCGTTGACGAGAGAGAAATAAGAGAGAGAGAGAGAGAGAGGCATTCTTGTGGTAGGGTTAAACACACAAACTATTAGGATGATGGAGAGGAGTCGGAGCGTGGCGATTAATAACGTGGATTTTGAAAAAGTGCGGCGCCGCGAGTCGAGACCGATTGTTATCGTTGCGGGCGTTTAGAAACTGTCGGGGGTATGGTGTAATTGTAAGTCGGTAATTAGATGAAAAAAAGTGTTAGGTTGTAGTTTATTGATGACGGCCGTGTATTTAATAGTGAAGTTTCAGCATTAATCTTTCTTAACATTCCAGAAGAATCACTTTTGATTTATAGCTTTCTGTCACATATTACACATGTACCTATAGTTGAGAAATTTTCTTAATTACACAGTCCTTGAAATCAAATTGTAACGTCAGATCAAAAATACACTACAAGATTTGACCAAACATTAAAGAAACCATTGAATCAAGCTTCAGGCTTACAGTAATTGATGTAAGTTGAAAATTTGATTTGCCATCCATCTCCCCCAACCTATACAAATAAAAATCCAACTTTCTATGCGCGAATCGCCAAAACTTTATTCGAATTTACAATAATCTCCAACATCTGCATCCTGTACCCATACTAATCCCCGCAGTCAACCCAAGACCCTCGCAATCGATATCCACTACACAGCCTCGCGCACGATGTAAAAATCCGGCGCGAGCCAGGCACCAACTCCCCCTGTTAAATTACTCCCCGTTGAAATAAACACCGTAATAACGTAAATTAGCCACCGGCCTGCAGCTCTTTGCTGCAATAAACCTTCCTCTCGCGCGCGCTTTCCTTTTCCCCGGCGAAACTTAAAGCGCGGAAGCGCAGCGCGCGCAAAAAAAGAATGACACGCGCGCGCTCGCACCGGGTGTAAAAGTTCCGCGCGAAGCTCATTACGCGGGCGCGAGCGCGGAAAATTTATACGGCGCTCGCGGGGGCAGAGTAATAAATTCTCGCGCCTCGCCGGCACAGCGACGGCGGGATGTATATAGTAATGCAGGGCGCGTCGCTGCTGCAAGGGCTCGATATTGACAGTGTGCGTATAGCGCTATTTTGGATTATATCGCGGCCTTGCAGCGTGAAATATGCGAGTGGCGTAATGAGGACGTATAAACGGGACGTGGTTTGTTGTTTTCTGAGGAATAGTAGAAGAAAATACAGATGGAAAATTCTGTATGAAGACGGGAGCGTTGCGAGAAATCAAAGCTGTACTGGAATATATTGTCAATATTTCTTTAAGAATATTCCGATTACCAAAATTATAGCTGTAGCGGTAGCAATATTCTTCATCTTACTCATATAAAGTCCTTTTTTACTTTAATTTCTTACTAAAACCAATAAACAACATAACGCTGTAAAACAAACAACCGTGTGCATTTGGAGATTCTATGCACCGCCATAAAGTATTGCAAATTCCGCAATAAATAAAATGTATTTTTCTATCTTCAATTAGCTCTCTCTTATTCCACAGCCTCTCTCCATTCCATACTCTCACGAGCAAACTCTCCCATCACTTCTGGCTACATTTCCTCCGCAATCCCTCATCGCAGAACAGCCCATATACCATCCGCTCGCGCACATCCTACTCATCCTCGCACTCTCTAGTCCGCTACCGCGGCGGTAGCGGCGGCGGCCGCAGGTGACGGCTCGCTGAACTTTTTTAAAATTGTCAATTCAGCCCGCGGCCTCCTTAACGTTCTCATTAAGGGCGGAGTACGCCAAATTACCGTGGAAGTGAATCATGCGAAATGGCCCGTCCGCCACTATGCAGCCGCCGGCTTTGCAGCGCCGAGAAACTTTTTCTCGCTCCGCGGCCGCCCTTTTATGTATCGCATTTTTTGCGCAAGCCCGAGTGAGAGAGAGAGAGAGGCTTGATTTCAGAGCGGGATGTATATGTGCGCGCTGTTGAGATGTTTTCCTTGGAAATGTTATATACTTATGGTAAGTAGCGGAGAGCGGGGAGCTCTCGTGTGCCACCTGCGGTGAGTTATAGGCGCGGTTATAGCCGGGTTATTCCTGTAATCAATTAATGAGCCAACATTATTATATATGAGGTTCGCGCAAACAACATTATTTTTGTTATTTAAGGAAAAATTATATGTATCATTACACTATATAATTTATTATTTCAAAAAAAGGTTGAAAAAGTGCGATCAATCAATTATGTATTCGACACAACATATTTATTCAATTCTGTCCCGTGACGCACTCGCTACACATCCGGCGAAAAAAGAACTGCCAACGCAGCCACGACAATCCCCGTCACCTGCTCCTCTTTTTTCATTCGCCCACCCTAAATCCCATCTCTCATCTCCTCAAAATCTCCCTCCGCCCTTAGTCCTCCTGGACACATCCCCATATCCACCCACCCTGACACTCACAGCCGCGTATATTTGTCCAGCCGGTCCCAATCGACTCTCTCTCTCTTGCGACACAGCACGTCTTCATATCACTATACCCATACCCACCCCGACGTCCACTCGCTGCAGTGGCGGCACGCACGCGGTGTATTATTGGCTGACTGCCGAGAGAGGCACAGCTTGCCGCAAACTGCCGCGCGTGCAATATCGCCCAGGAGTTTCCCAGCGCGCGTCGATAGGGTATTCGCCTCCTCGAACGGGCGCGACAGGTTTTTTTTATCGGTTTCGGCCCGAGGATTTTATCTTTTATTGGCGGAAGAGAGAGAGAGAGGTAAGGTGGATGGTTCGGATGCGGCCGCTTATGAATAACGCGCGTAATGCCAGTGTCACGTATGCGAGTAGTCAGGATGCAGAAGGGTGGAGGTTGATTTTTATGGGTGGATTGTGGAGCGAATGGTGGCATTGATTTGGAAGGAGGTGGATGTGATCGGTCATTAGGGCAAGGAGATTTTTTTCATTTATGGCAGAAAGTTTTGTAATGAAGGATGTTTCGATATTTTTGCAGTAAGTTTTTTAATATAGTTCTGCTGATTGCTGATTATAGTTAGGATGAAAAATTCCGAAAAATTTGTCATTATTTTTGTTTTTATATGAAGTATCGATTATGCAGATAAATTATAGTAACGCATTTCAAAATATCTCAAAGTATTTTTCTCTTCCTGATCTATATTGAAAATTAATATTCTTGCAACCTTTCCACCCGAACTACCCGAAACGAAAAAAAAGTACCGAACCTGAAGCGTCAAAAAATTCAATTTTGCCGGATTTCACTCGTCGAACTACGTGCAAAATAAAGTTAGCGTATACACTCCCCTCTCAACCTCCGCACGTATCGCTATTCACCTACACGCATTTTCAAACTCCGCGCGCGTCGAACTTTAATATAAACTTCGGGCAAACTTCGTCCAATAAAAAGCAACGCTCTCCGATCAGAAACTTCCGCACGTCCACCGCATCGAAAATCGAAAAAACCAAACACACACGTATAGAGAGAAACAAAGGAAGAAGTCGTCGGTAGTCGTACACGTCGCAGCCGCTGCGGATATATGGAAAGCGAAGGGCAGCGAGAGAGAACGTATTATAGTACGTGCGCACGAAGCAGCGAGCGAGGGTCCGAGAGAGAGAGCGCACAGCTTGCGGGTATAATATGGCGAAAGCCGAGCGCGTCGCACGAATGTTAACGCGCGGCATTAGCCCGTGCGCGCCGGTGTATCGGAGCGAGTCCGCAATAATTCTGATAACGCAGCATGTTGTCATGTCGACCGGCATACGAAATGTGCCCGGCCTCTCCGCTGCCGTAGTGGAATATTGGAGAGAGAAGTCTTTGTTGGAGGGAGGAGGACGGATAGGCAAGATGGAGGAGAATTCGGCTGGAGAGGGATAGGACAGAGTCGTTTGGGCTTTAAGTGAAACAAAGGCGTGGGGGTGGATTTTACGGGCGCGAGTTTTTGGCGCTTTGTCGAGCTTATTATCTCGGCTGGGAGATCGCGAGTGGGTGTATAGATACACTTCGTGTGGAGGGTGTCGTAGTGGTGTGTTTTGCACGCTGGAAGTTTGGAATTGTTATTTTAGAGGGGAGCGGAGGTTGCGCGAATGCGTCTAAGAACACGTTGTAAAAGAGTTTAGTGAAAAGAAACAAAATAGAAACATTTTAGAGTATCTCTAGTATATGATTATGTAATAGTTACTTATGTTAAACAGTTTTAATATAATCAATAACAACTGATCTCTGAAAACTACACGCGCATTTATTGAAAAAATTATACTCTTATATAATACGTTCATACGGTTACCGAAAAAAAAATTAAAGAAACCCAAATTAGAATTATCATACTATTATTATGAAACACTTCTGCTAACTTGACAAAACAATTTTCATACTCTCTCAGAGACCCGCCATTTAATTCCTCCCATACTCCACTTTCGCCCTCGCGCAGCTTTTACAGCGCTTGAGCTTAGCGCACCCCTCGGATATCGCACATTACTTTCCTTCTTCTCTTTCTCTCTCTCTCTATCTCCACGCGAGCTTTTCCTCCCACCTCCCCATCCCTTTATTACACCCTCGCATCCTTGGAGCTTATCCCCTTGAAAACCGTCGTCTCACACACACATACACACGTGTATCACTCGTATAGTGCAATACTAGCGAAACGCCCCTTTCCGCGACTCTCGAGGAGAGCGAGAGCGAACGAGTAGGGAAAATGCTGCTCCCATCGCCACGCGAAACGGCTGCTGTGCTGCTGTATATATCCGCGCTGAAAAATTGCCGCCGCGCGGGCTCGGCTTTTTTCCTCTCGCTCCCTCGCAGCTGCGTGCGCGCTCTGATGTATTGCGCGCGCCGCGCGTTTTCGAGGCTATTTTTATGTCTTTTTTGTGTGTTGCTATATACCGTGCGAGCCTGAGTGTGAGTGCGATGTGGTCGAGTGTATACGGGGTTGACGTTTTCCCGTGGCTCATTCGGCATGTGAATGTGGAAGGAGAGAAAAAGAGAGGTGAGGTTTATCATTATGAAAATTCGGGAACCTTTGGTAAGAGAGATTGTGTTGTTTATTCGAGGGAAAATAAAGAGTGATAGTGGGAATAATTGTTCTTTCGTCTGCTTTGTTTCAGTATATATATATTAAAGTTAATATTGATTTTCATAATTTCAATTTCTCTCTCTCAATAAACAAAGTAAATCGAATCTCCACACAAACCAAACCCTCCCCGATATAATTAAATTCAAACGCAAGAAATTACAGCCTCTTCAGATGACCAACCACACTTCTCTATACGTCCTCCCTCAATTAACCAAAGAAAACTTCGACATCAGCTTCATCGAGCCACCTCCCAGCCTCCCTTATTCTCTCCTATCCCGCACGCCTTCTCTATCCGTCGCCCAGCTGCAGCCCGCAGAGTCTCTCGCGTCCTCTTTCATCGGCTCCCGTCATTACCAATCCCGTGGCGGCGGCGGTCGCGGGAAAAATCGCGAGACTGGTACCGCCTCTTTACTCGGTGCGCGTGGGCAGCGCGCGCGGATGGGCAATTACGGGAGGCGTGCAATCATCAGCGCGCGATACGTGCGCGCAGCCGAGGTACTCGCAGTAGTAGTAGTAGTAGTAGGTGTATCGGTCTTTGTGTCGCGTGGGTACGGGTATAGGTGAGAGGTGCGTTTGGGTGGGAACGAGACGATGGATGTTGGTGCATTGGCGTTGAATAGTGATAAGATGTTGAAATGAGGCGGTGGGGAGAGGGGTTATTGAATTTGAGAGGATTTTGAGAAGTGTTGGTAGGTAAAATTGTCTGTAAATACCAGTAATGGTTACTGTGTAAATGTAAAAGAGTGAGAATTCGGTGCCTCAATAGTAAAAACTCTTGCACTTACGAGATTAGGGAAACTCTGGGTGAGAGAGACCAGTCCAGACTCCACGGCTGCGATGACGTTGTAAATACGCACCTAAGACACGGATCAAGGCAGAGTTTGTGAGAGCAAATTAATAAAAAAGGCATGTTATTAACAAAAATTTAGAACTCTATGATGTAAAAATAAAACAAATTGTAAGAGAGTCTCTATATTTAAATGTTTCCATGATCTCTGTAAAATATTTCTTGAGTTGTGTTCGTTACACCATATAGATATGACGCACAGCAAAATAAAATCAAAATATTTTACCACATTTATAAAATGCCAGCAAATCTGAACTATTTCATTGTCTCAACCACGACAATTGATTTACAAAAATAAATGAGGCTAAACGACTACTTGGTACCTATTTCAGCGTAAACACACTCTCTATCGTGCATAATCATCGCATACCTCACCGTTGCAAAAATCCTCAAGGAATATTTTTAATTACACCTCGGCTCAATATAACCACGCGTCGTAAAATTGATGAATCGGCGCCTCAACCCGTGCGATCAATTAACTAATTCTCCGCGGTGGCCTCTTTCTCTCTCGCCCACTTTTTCACCATAAAAATAACTTATCGCCACGTAAAACACGAACATTCCGATACACGCAGCACTCTCCAATTCATTTTTTGCCAATTCGTCAATAATAATCCATCGCTAAAGCAAGAACGCGCAACCCACTTAAATTTCGCTCTAATATACAACGTATATATATACCCAAATTGCACGTGCGGCGGTGGCGGCCTACAAATTATATTACCCGCTACATTTATTCTCCATAAATCACCCACACGCACGCCGCCTCTATACATACCATATCCAGCCGCTTCTTACAATAATTTCACGCGCACAATGGCCGCGCGCACTTCCTCAACGAATCATCATCTGCTTATCATACCGCATATATCGCCAAAATTCGCCAACGTCCACTCGCTATCTCAGCTTCACAATCTACCGCTCTTCTCTCCCATGCTACAATTATTAAATTCTAGGTCCGTAAGTGCTGTTATAAAACTCTCCCTCCCTCTCACGCGCAGTTAAATGAATAACTTTTTACGATCGACGATCGCGCGCGCTCGCGCGTTCGCGTCAGCGCGGCGATCGTCATTATACCCACACGCGCGGTTTTTGCGTTCACTCGCTCGCGTATAGTAGCCCCCATAGAGGAGGTAGCCTTTCTCTTTCTCTCTTCTTTTCTCTCCTTCTCGCGGCGGCGGCGGCGGCGGCGGCGTCGGTAGAAGAGAAGAGACTTTAGTCTCGCGCGCTCGCCGCCCTGTAATCATCGGACCGCCGCCGTATATACCCCATATAGCCGCCACCGGACTCGCGCGAGCGCGCGGCGGCGGCGCTCGCTAATTATGTTTCATAACACTTCTTACACCCCGTGCCTAATATCCACTCCCTTAAGGGCACCTCATCATTTATTTACATCATATTCATCCTCCCCGAGCGATCTGTATAGATATATACGTGTATATTCTCTCTCTCTCACATCCTCTGCTCACCTTCCTCGTGTGTAGAGTGTATGCGCGAATGCCAATACATCGATGCGCGCGAGTATATTCCAATCCTCTCGCCTCTCGGACTTTTCGACCGTTCTTCCGTTCCTCCTCTCTTAATACTCAGGCTCGCGCGCATGCATTACATGCGCGCCCTTTCGCAATTATTGTCCTCATTACCGAGTCTTTTTGATCTGTGGCTGCTGCGCGCAAGCGCTCTCTCTTGCCTTTTTTTCTCGTATAGTGCGTATATATATATATATATATACAGCGGCGCAGAGGGAGTTATTATGCGCAAGCTGCCTCGAAAGTAAGTTCGTACGCACGTTTTCGAGCAGCGCGCGAGTATTAATGCATATATGTACGCGAGTTATTACGGCAGCGCGCGCGCGCGCGAAGTCGAAGTAGTTTTAAAGGATAATTAGTCGGGCGGGGTATATCTCGCGCGCGCGCGCGCCTGGAGAATTCGGAGAGCCGTTACATTATGCGCGAATATATAAGTCCGAGCTCGCCTCGATTATTCGAGATGATTATATTTTTGTGGAAGTAGTGGGGTTCTCTTTTTGTGCAGCACGCGATGACGATCGCGTAAAAATTAAGCGGTGCAATGCGGCAGCTCGCATACGTGTTAATAATGCGGGTAATTTGAGGATCGCGGTGCCGGCATATCGCGTATGATACGGTATTTAGTGGGGATACTTGAGGATGACATAAAATTAGTTTTATCCTATACACTGTATAGAATGCTGATTTAAAGGGTTATACGTGTATAATAAGGTATACTGATTTCGATACGATGCAGTGTATAAAATGAGCATCGTTGCACATCTGCATCTTATTGATGAAATTTCGGAGCAAACTATATATTTAAAATTTTTTTTTCTAATATAATGAGTAGTGTAAAAAGAGAACTTCATTATAAGGATATACGTATATAATCTTATGTTTATAATGATGCGTTGCATGCCAGGTGCAGTAACCGAAGACTACAATACCGCAATGATGTAGGGTAGTTAAAATACTTTTACAATACTTTATAACGTGTACAAAAATTAATCAATCGAACAATAAATATAACTTTATACTATTTAGCATTATTGATTATAATTATAGAAGCAATAAGTTTTTTCCCTTCTCACATCCGATATTTTATAGTCTTGCCATACGACCGCCATATAATCCCACATTATTAAAAGCAAAAATATATACGCACGCAACGAATCGCGCGCATTCAATAAAACATAAATAAGTGTTTAGAATCCCCGCTCTCGTCCGAAAGCCCAGTCCGCACGCGCGCTTGCTCGCGTAATCAACCCCGTAATTCTCGGCTAAACCGCGTCTAATGGGAAATTGATGCGCAAATATACTAATCCCGCGTCGTTCCCCCCATCCGCGACCCCTCCAAAACAAACAGATCCACACGCGTGCGTACACACAGCGAGTCGGGAGAGAAAAAAAGCTACTACTCCCACTGTCTCTCTTCGCCTAAGCTCTTTCTCCCCGTTATCTTACCCCCCCGGTTAAAAGAGTCACCCAGTCTGCCCCCCTCTTACAGTGCAGTAATTGGTGGGATTAAGAGCACGCGCGCGTAGAGAAAGTCCGTAGCGAGAGAGAGAGATTCCGAGTTGGTGTCCCTTATATACGTATACGGAGCTACCCCATCGCGAGAGCAGTGCAGAGCAGCTGTCTCCTTGCTCATTGTCTCCGGCGCGCGATTGACTCGCGCTGGATTAGCTGCGAGTGCCAACTGCGATCCTCTCTGGACGTCGTTTAGGGGCTGTGTGGGGTGGCGGAGAAGGAGGAGGCTAAATTGCCGGCACTTCTGCGGCCGAGCGATTAAGTGGCTTTGGAGACAGAGGGAGTGGCGTCGGATTTGCGCGAGAAAATTGGAGAGATTCTCTATTTGGATATGTGTGTGTGTGTGGTACATGAGAGTGAGATATGGGGGTGGGATACGGTCGAGGTGAGATTGCGGGAATGGGTTCGGCGATCGCGAGAGGGTCGGTGGGTAGGTGTTTTGAGAGGTGCGGGTTCGGCATGGTCATGCGTGAGGGCAGTTGGAAATTTGTGTTTAATTCAGGAGTTTGGTGAGCGAGTCGAAAAAGGTTTATCCGTTTCTCGCAAACGACAAATTTTAATTTTCGTACAGAAAAGAAGTTGATAAAAAATGCAAAAGATGAAAGAAACTACAATCACGTAGATTTAATTTATTGTTATGATAAAGTTGGAAATTCGAATAAAATGGTTCACTCAAATATAAAAAATTTACGAATTCTTCTGCACAGAGTTTCAGATTTGCTTATGGATATACATTCTGTTAGAACCGAAATTTTCACCCACAAACGTGCCGAATAAGTACAATAAGTACTTACCATTACAACGTATCCTAATTAGCAGTATAACTCGCTACACGAACGAAAAATACGAATGCACACACCTGTACACCCACATACTCAGCTCCTATATATCTATTTACCTCCTCTCTCCCTCGTTCCTATACGCGCACTAATACGCTAACGCCCTCGTAATTCGCCGCGGTGATCCAACGCGCGAGCGCGCGAGGTCAGCTCTCGATATCCAGCCGAATCGTCATTCCTAATCCGGCGCGTTCACAGGCCACTAAACCAGGCCGCGCGATCGCCGCGTCATTAGATTTCGGAATCGCGCGGTGCGCATCAAGGTCGCGCGTATACGCACGTATATGCCCACGCGCGGGCAGCACACCACAGTAGTGTGAGCGTTTTCATAGACGCAATACCGATTTCGTGAGCTGCGAAATTGTCGCGAGCGGTGGTGGTGTATGGCAATCGTATTTAGAGGGGCGGCGCGATTGTTGGTTTCGTGTGTTAGAATTGCGCGGTTGCGTGGAGTTGTAGTGGGAAAATTAGTGCGTATAGGATTGGTGGTGGGCGGAATTAAGGTAAATAGTAATATCAGTTTCTTGATGTGAAACTTTGGTGGGAAATTTATTAACAAAGTGTTTAGTGGGGATTTGAAATTATTTTAATGTGTTCATTTTCATTTTTTAGAGCAGAGATGTTTCGAGGGATTTTATGATAGGTATCATATCTATAAATATTTTAGAAATCCTGAGACGTTATTGGAAATGGTTATGAAATGATTGTTTCGTCAATGCCCATGCGTTAATTACCGAATTGAAGCAATAAAACAAATATATTATAAATTTTTGAGATATATGGATTTCAAATTTTCATATGTTTAATACACCAAGATCTCTATAACAATTTCAACGTTTTTTCGATACGAAACATAAATTGTTAGAATGATTTGGTTTTCGTTAGTAGTATA
>JAPYZO010001416.1:0-25487 GCA_030522905.1 Torymus flavipes
ATATATATATGTATTTATCCACGAGACGCGCTCATGCATGCAGCCCGTGTTTCGCGGTGTAGCGTGTCGTGGTTATTAAAAATCTTGTGCGCGCGCGCGTCGAGTCCATTCACGCGATGGTGCCACATGCATGCATGCGTCCGTGCATGCATGCGTGGGTATAGTTCAGCGGTGGCGTCGGCTGTATGCAGCAGCAGCAGCAGCACCGATGTTTTCAGCAGCAATAAAGATCGTTTGCGTATACGTGACAAGTTAATGGGGTGTTATCTAATAATGTAGAGAATATAAACAAATGCGAAAGGGGCGGTGCCGGGTCTTTTAATCGACGGAGATTTTACGGCTAGCGCGATATTTAAAACAATTTTTAAAATAACAAGGCGTTTCGAGACACATATATTTGTTTATTGATATGGACGAAGGTTTCCTTTTCAACATACCATGTTTTTATTTTCACGAACTTGTTAATATACCCTTGTTTGAGTGATTTAGAAACAAAATTGTGTCGCTGTTTTATGCATTTTAATATGAATTTTTGCGCAAAAAAGTATGCTAAGCTGATCCAAGAGAAAACTTTACTAGTTATATCAACAGACTGTTGTAGTTGTGTATATATATGCTAACACAGATGAGATACTTAAGAACATGCATAACAAAGTTATTTTGTTACGCAAACTAAATTCAATGTTTAAGCTAAAGTACCAGAAGCTTAAGAAGAAGTAAAATTAAATTTCTGCACTTAAATTTTGTTCTGTGTGCCAAAATTTATAATATTACAGTTTATGAAAATAATAAAAAATCACTAAAATATGGTCAAAGTACGTATTGATAAGTATCGCTATATTCAAGATTTTTAATTTCATTTAACAGCGTTGGCTTGATATTACCCCAAGCTTCTTGCGAACAATGCCATTTTCTTCACAGAAACATCCTCAGCTCTACCTCATAAAACGTAATGCCGTATTTAAGGAAATGAAATTACGAAAACGTAGCGCGCATACCATGTAACAATTTTACAAACTTCAAATAGTTAAAAGTAACGTCGTCTCAGCCTTGATAAATCAATTTTAAAATTTTCAGCATTCAATTTTGCTCGCGCTCTCATCCACCCTTGGTATAAACTCCTTTGCGATATTATTCGTGTAACTTACGGTGCAGGGCGGAGGTAAGGGAAATACGGAAGCTACTGAATGTAAAATCTAGCGGGGAGCAAGCTCAGAACTGCGCAGGCTGTCGTAATGAATCGTTTCGAGTCATGAATGCACGAGGCGCGGCGCATGCGGAATTCCAGCGATCTGTCGAGTTGAAATACCGTGCTACCTGTTTAATAACAGGGCTACTTCGGGGGATCCTACATAATTTAATAGAAAAAGCAACTCCTCCTTGACGATATATCTCTCCCTCTCTCCAAAATGCCTACAATTACGTGAAATACGAATGGAATGTGAGAAATTTAACGCGAACGTTATTTATTGTTGGAACTTTTTTACGGCGTCAAATTTTTGTTGAAACAGCTTTTTAGTAGGATTGTTATTATTTTCATAAGTCAAGCTTTGTTTGAATTTTGTTTATTATATAGGAAAATTTTATGAAATTAGTTGATTATAGTTTCTGGAATACGATAGCCCCCTATTTACGTAATGGACAATAAGCTTGAAAATATATTGCTAGATCCGGCCAAAGTACGTGATTTAGGACTTACGAAGCACTGTTATTTTGATCTAAGAGGGGCATAATAGAACTTATATAAAATGTTATATGTCGTGTCCGATTTGATTGAATTTCTTTCAGGGATTTTCGTTCTATTGTGTAATCGCCCTTCCATCTATCTTTCAGGGGGAAAAATCATAACGTTACCCTCCTAAAAGCAACGCCATTTTTCTCTATATTACGTGGAAATCATGTAAGAGCAAATCTGTGTAGAATACGCGATATTATTGTTCGCAAATAATACATAAAATTTGATCCACATTTATATTTCTATTATATCTAATTTCTAGTTATAAACCTCTTTTTATGCGTACAATAAAATTCTCGTAAGAAATTGATTGTTTAATATATTATAATTGCATTATACAATTATAACCTTAACAGACAAATTTAATTCTAATCTGTACTCTAGTAAAGTAAATAGAAAGCCAATGACACGAACCACTATATCAACATCAACTACGGCCGAGTAACTATATATACTAAATAGGGCTCTTTCCCGTCTACCAAAAATCCGTCACGGCGGGAGCACCGATAAAAGTTAAAGCGGCCTCGCGCGACACGACAACCAGAGAGAGATGCGACGCAAACACGCGCGCTCGTGTACCACGCGCAGTAAAATATACGGGGGCACGTTAATTGAGCGCAAAAGTTGAGGGCGTGTACACACATACTCGTGTGCATGCGCAGCCAGCCGCCACATGCATACATCCGACGAGAAACGCAAGGCAGTACTTAGCAGGCGATTCCTCTTTGATTTACAATATTAGGTGCAGATGAGGGGAGGCAGTAGCGTCGGCGCGCGGCTATCGGGGCGCACGTCGCGGAGATAAATTTTGCGAGGGGCCGAGCTCGCGCGCGCGCGCAAGTCAAGCTGTAGCAGCGACAGCAGCAGCAGCCACCGCTATTACGAGCCTCGTAAATGCAGCCTCGTCTGCGCGACACAGCATGAGCAGCAGCCCCCGATATCGGCGAGTGTGCGTCGGGTCATTAGGGTAAAGAGTGTGCGGCATAAAAGGGAAAAAGAGAAAGTGGGTGTGGGATGCGTAAACGCGATAGCAGCGCGCTAACGTTATATATACTTTACTGCGCGTGCGGCGAGAGGTTTATTGGGTCGCGCCCCCGCCGAGTCCGGTGATAGATATATATACGAGGTTCTATGTATATAGAGGCGAGGGCTCGTCATTGACTTCCCATTAGGAGGCAATCGAAATCGATTCACCGGCCTTTTTGCCGAGCGCGCGCGCCACGCCTAAGCTCTCGGGTCATATAAAGCGAAAAGCAATGGACTGCGAAGGCACACACCGCGCGCTGATATCGTCTTCCGCGAGCGAGCACGAGCATATAGGTATATATATGTATATACTATACGTATTTCCCGCGCTACCGGCCGAAAATTGACTCGGCGCGCGCGTGCTGATTTATTTTTCCGAGGTGCGGTGTGGCCTGGTGGCTTGCCAAAGATGAAAAAGTGCAGCCGGCGCGGCTCGTTTTCTCTCCTTCAGCTCTTTAACCGCGCGGGTGCGGGGCTATATGGGAAATTACCTCTCTATTTTCATCTTTCATTGCGCCATGGCGCTCCTTAAAGTCCCGGGCGAGGGAGAGAGCCTCGCGGAAATCGAACGAACTTTTTTCGGCTTCCGCAGCGCGGTGGTATAGCGGTTCTGTCCGAAGGGCGAAGAAAAATTGTTTTGATTATTCGCCGCCACCGCCACAGACTTTATCGCGCCTCCCGCTCGAGTTACGAGCTAAATTACTATTTATTACGCTATCCCCAAACTTTTCTTCGACTCGCTTGCTCTTTCGGCCGAGCTCGATGATTGCTGCGGGGAAGAAAAAAATTGTTCAGCCTTTGCAAAAATATTGCGTCGATCGGAATTTCCGGGGGGTTCTGCGTGGTTTGGCTGGGTTCTATTTTTCTCTGATATATATAAATGTGCGAATTATTAACCTTCATAAAGATTGTTTCTTATGTTGGCGTTATGAAGGATGCGATGTGGAACTTGAGTGGTACAAATAAGGAGTGAAAGCACGCAACGTATATATATCTTTGTTGTTAATTTTGAAAAGAATAAAGTAATTATTTGCAAAAGTGTAGTATTATTTTCAACACAATCTATAATATATGCTTAATTAACATATATATTTTATCAATTTGCAATACATATATTATTAGTTAAAATGACAAAAATTTTTTAATCGGAACCCAAATGATTTTTAAAATTTTTTTATCTTATAATCTTAATTAAGAATATTTTTATAATAAAATATTATTCCACCGAAGCTGTGATCGAAATTTCATCAATGTTCTATATTATCATATAAATTATGGTTCAAGACTTTGATATAAATCATGCCCTCCTGTTAGAATGAAAAGCTCTCGTGCGTCATCTACATCATTAAACGTATTTGTATGCAAGCATAAATTACATCCTCGTGTTTTTCACAAAAATCGAGCGATAGGCAGCATATCGCGGTTAATGCATTTAAAATTTACGCACGATATAGGTACAAGTAATTATTAGTGCACGAAAAAAAGCCACGCTACATTTATTCCACCTTGTTTAAATACGTGCACACGATGACGATCGTCAAAGTGATTCAAAGTACATGCGATTTAATTGCATGCATAATTCATTGTTGTATGTAAAATATTTTTAAAAATTAATCCTTTATCATGGAAATTACACTTTTTGTATTAATTTCATTCTGGCACAATTTTCAATGGTTTTAGACTTGTTTATATTATTTTACTGAACATAGAAGCATATTTAAAGTAGCCAAATTAACTAAAATTCACGTGTTAATTATTCATCATAAATCAGTTTACGTGGCCAATTAGTATTCCAGGAAAAAGCGCTTTTACATTTGAGTAGAAGCATGTAATTTTATTTATTATAAAATTGTTTGAATAAAAAAGAATTTTAAATGTAGTTTTTACTAAAAATTTTATACTTTAAATTTACAGCACCCAAGATATTTAAAAGTGTATTTTCCTCTAAAAAGTGAAGAAAAATGCACATTTTCAAAGCTACTCTTTCCTTTGAACTATCTTTAACTTAATACACCTTTGACAAGCTGGTCGTGACAGAGTTGTACATCAAATAAAATATCATTTTTAAAATGTTTAGGAAATTTAAAAAAAAGTATTGAAGGGAATTTCTTATTGTTTTCTTTTTTCTTTTACAAAATCTCAAAAATATAGTTTATTAACATTATATATATATAAAAAATGTAAGAAAATCAAATAAAGAAAATAGGATGTTGCTTGTATTGCGCATCACGGCAAGAACTTGTAAGTAAAGTGGATAATATCCAAGAAGATTCTCACTCGCGTTAGGGAGCAAGGTTAATTGGAATTTAAAACTTTTTATTATCTCAGCTGATTGAATCTTTTTATGGCTACATTGAAACTTATTTCCACTTCAATAATTTTTAATATCAATAGTTTCAAATTATTCTCGAAAGTATAGCTTCATTATACTGTAAAATCTTTAAGACTTTAAATTAAAAATGCACATATTCATTTAGGACTTTTTACGTCAACTTCCACGTTAAATCATATGAGAGATTCAAGTATATTTTAGTTTCTGTCGGTGACGTAAAAATATCAGAAGAATTTTTTAAAATTATTTTATTTGCATCCGATAATTCAAAATAACATAATTATAATCAATTTTATCTTTCTACTTCTTACTGTATAAAAGCAGTATTTAATCAAAGTTTTATTATAAATCATTGGTATTGCAATAAAGGTCACCGGTAGTATTGAAAATTTCATCCACTATGAAGTATGAACATTAATAGAAGGCAATTTAATTATACAATACCCCGAAAAATGCACAAAGATAAATTATTTTAAATTTAACAACTGCAGCTCTCCGAGTTCCGTTAAAACTCTGAATTTCGAATAATTAAAATTAGCGAATTCTGGGAAAACTTTCGCCGCGCCCCGAGTAGAAAGAGCCGAAGCCAAAAAGCCAGAAGCTTTTACCACGTGGAACGTTTGCGAGACGCAGTGTTGGCCAGAGCGCGTGCGCGAATAATAATGAGAATAGCGTCAAATGGCATTTTTTATATTTCACGAGCGCAATCTGAGTAAGCCGCTTATCTTCCCTACGGCTGCGTCGGCTTTAACTTCCAAACGAAATTGAAGTGTGATTACCAGTTCAGCTTTAAAAAGCCGCTGCCGCTACTACTGCCGTCGCCGACGCCCAGTTGAATCACGGATAGAGAAGATGGCCAAGAGCCGGACCATAAATCGCATAATTAAAATGAGAGAGAGGAAAAAGAGGGAGAGGAGGAAAAAGTATCTCCACGACGGCGGCAGCAGCCTCGCTGCGCGGCGAACTCGAGTAGTGGCTCTACTCGCTCTGAAAACACGATTTCCTCGCCGGGAGGATGCCCAGGGGTCTATTTTACATCCGATTTCGAGCGTTAGCGGCTCATTTTAAAGATAAATGACGGCCGCGCCGCTCCACCACGAGAAAATTCACTTGCGCCCCGATATTTCACTATTTTCGCTGGGCAAACAGCTGATGTGTATTAGGAGTGAAAGTCGGGGGGTTTTTTCTCTCGCCGCCGCACGGCCATTCGCCACGCGCGAGGAAAAAAAAGTTTGCATTACGTCGTTGAAAATCGATTTGGACGCTAAATACACTTTTTTCGGGACCTCGCGTTTGGTGGTAAACGGAAATCGCGCGAAAAACATGTATTGCCCAATACGCGCGAAAGTGTTGTACATTGAATACCATTCGATTTCTTTCTTTTTAAAGATAATTACAAAATTCTTAATTTCTTTCAAAATCATTCTATAAGGAGTAGTTCAACTCTCTTTATTACTTTTCTACATATATACTAGGACAGATCGGAAGCAGAATTTAGTAGTCTGGAAAGCTAACGATAACACAATAAACACGTCGCTATTTCACGCTCCACTCGCGCGATCGTTACTCAAAGTCGATCAAACACAAAATTTCCGGATTGTTTACCGGCGCTCACGGACCAGTCGTTTATCTTTTTTAACGATGAGACAATTCGCCAATCGACACGCAGTCGAAGTTTCGCTTCGTGTGCGCGAGTATAGTCCGACTATAACGCGCGTGTGCTCTCTCTCTCTCTCGCGGAATTTTGTACTTGGAAAACGGGTCAAGCGTATTTTCCAAGAGCCGCGTGCTGTATGTGCCATGTACAGCACTACCACTATATACCAGCGCCCGAAATGCGCGCGATGGCTGGGAGCTTTGTCAGTAAAGAGGAAAAAAAAGAGCGTGAAGGAAATACCGCGCTGTAAAGTAGAGAGGGAGAGAGAATGAGAGGGATATAGAGTGAAACAGGCAACCCCGAGATATATATATATATATATCAAAAAAAATCCCTGCGTCGAGATAATAATCGCTTTGCCGAGATTTTCATCGAGCTATCGGGTTATGTATAGGTATGATAAGGAAAAGCTTGTATAAAATAAACCGAAAAGACAGGTTTATGTTATACACTCTTGATATAGCGCGTTCTGCACTGTAACGAAAATTTAAGTTTCGCGGCGGGGAGAAGAGCTGCCAGCTGAAATAGCGCGCCTCTCGGCGATGAAAAATTGCACTTTGCGCTAAGAGGGCAAAGGAAGGAACCGCCGCGTTGCGTGCAGTGCTTTATGCGCTACGCGCATGAAATATGATTCGAAATAGATGCGTGGCATGCTGAATAAGTGATTCATTTAAAACAGTTTTGTCGCCGCTGGAGAAAGGGAGAGAGAGAGAGAGAGATTTTTAGTGCGGAGGAAGCGCGCGCTCGTGTAAGCGACCGAGAGAGAAAGAGAGCCGGGAGGGATGGTGGTTTTGCAAAAATGCGCATTTCGAAATGTTTGCTGTATGACAACGATTTGAGGGACAATTGCATACTTCTCGCGCGCAGAATTTTTTTATAAAACTGAAAAGGTTTGTTGATTTGTTAAGTTGTGGTATTGTAACGGATGCGATTTATTTTGGTGAAAAAAAGAGAGCAACAATTTCATCATCGTGGTAAATATTTGTTGGATGGTTTTCAAGTTGAAATGAATATATGCGTTGTGTAAAGTGGAAAGTATTTTTAATTAATAAAGGTTGAGTGCTGTAGTTAGTGTTATATTTGCAAACTTCCAGTAAGGGCAACTGTGCAAATGTGGAACATTACACATACATGTTTATTTTTTAGCTTTTGACCTTTATTCCTGTTTATATTTTCTCAACCTTTCCACAAGAATGAGCAAATATTTCCTCTTCCAGAGGCATAGAGTGTATGTATATATGCTACGAATTTTCTCTGTACATGTGAAATGAATTTTTCAAGAGGTAAAAAAAAACGCAGAGATAATTATTAAATTTTCACACCCTACAAATAATCCTTAATAATTACACAATAATTCAACACACGAAATTTTCCTCCAAATCAATGATTGTCTAATTTTATTATTCACCAATATCGTGGTCAAACTCCAATCTATTTTTTTTAATCTCGGAAAAAGCCCATACCGAACACAGCGACACACACAGACTCGCGCGCGAGCGCGGCAGCCGAAACAATATCCGCGAAAGATTAAACGCAATAAAATAATAGAGGAGTTCCAAGCGAGCGAGCGAGCGAGAGACCTAGCTGCCACCGGGCGGAAATCTCGAAACAGCGATATCTCATCGAAAACTCGTAGCGGCGTACATGGCGTGGAATATCGTCCTCGACTATCCGCGCCCAGGAAATCGTATTCGGAACGAGGCCGCGGCGGCGTTATGCAAAATCGCGCGCCGTCTGCCCGCAACTGGTGCCCTGCGCGCACGTCGCCCTATTACTACCCCTGTGTATGTATATACAGCCAGAGCTACGGCTCCCTCTCTCTTTTCCCTTATTCCACCAGACGCTTATGCCGAAGAACGTCTCTCTCGACGCGCTGTCGGATCGGCCATTATTCATACCTAAATAAGGTCGTTCGCTCTCGCGGAGGCGAAAGTCGCGAGCAGCCCCCCGCGCGCATAAGAATCGCGCAGTCTAGCAACAAGCGACACAGCTGAGAGCAGCTCCCCTGGATCTCGAACAATTGCCTTTTTCATTTCCATTTGTAATAGACAGAGGGAGAGAGACAGAGCGTCGGATCGCCCGAGTTTTATTATGCCAGCGAGTAACAGCGCGGATATTGAGAAATAATGAATAGACAGAGAGGAGTGAGAGGACGTTATACGACGAGCGAGCAAGAAGAGATATAAGCGCCGCGCTCGTGATGTTCGTATCTTTGCAAATTGAATCGACTACAATGGACTGACTCTCTCGCTCGCTCGTTTCTTTCGTTCATTATAACGACGCAAATTGACCGTTAGAGCCGCGTTGAGCCCCGGCACTTTTATAAATGAAACCGGCCGCAATTGACTAAAAGTTCGTTTCATCCGCGCGCGCGGCCCTTTCGCCTTTACTTCAGCCCTACAAATCATGCCCTAATGAGTTCAGTTCTCTCTCTCCCTCTCTCGGTTAGACTCGACTCGCTTCTCTCATCAGGAGAAACAATATTATGCAAAGCGCCGGGGATAAAATAAAATTGACATTTAAATGCGCAATTACGCGTCTCTCTTTTACGTTTGCGCCGTTTCGACTCTCTGGAGCTGCCCGGAAAGCTCTCGTAACACGCGCGGTAATACTTTCCTGCGATAAATCCCAGCGCAGTGCGCACAAGCGGGACCCACTTGATTAGAAGTACGCGAGCTTGACGAAGGCAAGAACCGCATGGCAAAGCCACTCGCTTTGCCATGCCCGGATTATGTACATATATATGTATATATACACGAGGGGAAAGAAGAAGTCGAATTTAAACGTTTACATACGAAATTACATCGCTTGTAAACATACAAATTAGCCTCTCCCTCGTGGCGAGAACGAACTTGTAACCGCACTCGCCACCCCCGGTCCCGCCTCTTACTCCGTTATATATAACGTTTGCAAGGGAATTTCCAAGTAACGGTGTTCGCCCGCAGCAACTCTACTGTGAGCGAGGAATTTCTTTCTTCTTTTCGTTAAAGCAAACACGGATTAATTAAGTTTTTAAGTCGTAAAGATGGTACACGAGGGGTGGATAAAACGGATTTTAATTACTTCTTATAAATTATTCGGTTTATAATGAATCTATCTGCTGCCGGCCATTGTGTGCGCATTCGGCAGAATAAAAGTGAGTCGGCTAAATATTTGCGCATTCATAATCAAAAGGATCGTTTTAATTAAAAAATTACACGCGGTAAATAAATATTAGCATTCCGGGGGTAACGTAACGAATAAAAAGCAAACAATAATAATGTATAAAAGAGAGCGCGTTACACGTTCGCGCGCAATACGAATTATTTAAGCTGTTCATTACAATATTATCGTTGCGAGCCTTTTCACGCATCATTATTGCATATTATTCTTGAATAATATATATGTACACGGCCGATGAGGGAGAAGAGATAAAGGTCGGGTGCAGAAAAAGCGGGAGCGAGACAGAAAACGCGCGCAAGAACTAA
Organism: Torymus flavipes; assembly: GCA_030522905.1. Lineage (NCBI taxonomy): Eukaryota > Metazoa > Arthropoda > Insecta > Hymenoptera > Torymidae > Torymus > Torymus flavipes. The sequence goes on from JAPYZO010001416.1 coordinate 10,218, forward strand.
AAGAGATGCTATAAAAATGATAAACTGCATGAATAAATCAAACAATATACACTCAAGGATATTCACGGACAGGGGTAAGACGTGTAAGGAAGAGCGATAAGAAGTTTTAAAAAAAGCAAAAAGGGAAAAAAAGCAATAAAAAATGAATAACTGAGAGAGAGGTGGGTACGGGCGAGGAGAAGGAAATAGGTAAAGAACGCATATAATACACGCGCAGATGTCGGGAACAGGAGAAGCGCACGACGAGCGCGTGCGAGGTTAAATGACAGTAAGAGATGGGCTTGCATGGATGAAAGGGCGTAAAAAAATGTAAAGGCGACGCCCGAGAAAAGTGGTACATGGCATGCGAAAAATGTCGTAAAACGACTGCTTCTGTTCAGAGCTGCATACACGGATTATAAAAAAAAAGAAGAAAAGATTAACGTTCCAGACGTGTTGAAAGAAGAAAAAAAAACAACGTTATTTCGTAAAAACAAAATAGAGCTCCTCGCGTGGAACGATAACTTCTGTCTTACGGTGTACGCCTTTATAATGTATGCTCCCCCCGAAAATTTATATATTATATATATTATGTGTACAGGCGGTTTGGTCCATAAATTTGCATGGGATCGATAAATTTCCGTATTAGTCATAAAGTTAGATATAAAGGCCCATATAAATTCATGAAACGACTCGCATATGGGGTGTTCAATATTAGGCACGAGCAAAACGGTAAAAATTAATTTCAGATTTCGAAACTTCGGCTGTTATGTCACATTTTATTTGATAAATTATGCTTTTTGTAATATTTACATTTTCCGGGCAATTCCGTACTTTATTATTATACGGGTTGTGTAAATTATTGATTTTCGAAGGGATATAAGGTGTATAATGGTCGTACGATAATTGTCAAAGAATTTTCATGATATTATGGGGTATTGGGGCGCGAGGAATATACATAATATAAATAAAACAAATTCACAAAGTTTCTTTCCATATATAATACATAGGACAAATACTGCGCGCTTCGTGATAGATATCTAACCAACTTTTTTAATTATTATAATTCTACGCATACTATTTTGTAATGAATATTGAATTATTGGTGGTGAAACTATGGGCTTCTAATAGTTGAATAAGTATTTTCTGCAACGAATACGGGTTTCCAGTACTTCGATAAATTTCGGAAACATAATAATTTAATGCTCTCTATCTCTAATAAAATTACAAAGTTATTATTTCGATAATAATAAACCATGCATTATTATAAGTTTCACCACACAACATCATCCAAATACTTAACAAAATGCAATATTCACTTGTGAAAAGCTACAGACTCGCGGCAGTAGGCGCGCATTCATTTTAATTGCATTTCTAATCGGCATTGTAACTCTCAAAGCTCGTGCAAAGCCGGCGCGCTAAACGGCGCGGAAAGAGACGGATTAAATTGCAAAGCCCGTAGCCGGCGTAATCTCGAGAGCGTATTGACAAGACATCGCTGCAGAGCCCGCAAGAGACTTATTCGACAACCGCTTCCTTTCTCTCGCGGTGTAAGTGGCGCGGCACGTACGCCACTTTATTTTTCGCGGCCGCGCACGGTGGATAGGTAAAAGAGGTGTACTACCACGTCGATCCCTTCCTCTCTCGCACGCCGGGCAACCCAAGCGTCGGTGCTCTGCATTACCAAGGCGAAATTAATTTGGCCTTCGGAATAAGTTTAAAAGCCTTCCCCGGAACGACGGGAGCGCGAGCCCGGAATGCTCAATGCGCCGCGGCCCTAAGTGACTGCGGCTGCCCTGCACGCGCGTCACTGTGGCTTTTTCGCCCCCCAGCCCGGCGCTAATTGAGCACGCGACGCGATTTTACAATTATTCGGCGGCGAGCTTGGCTGTGTAGTGTATACATACGGACCCGAGGGACGACGATCACGCGCTGACGCCCTAGAGTGGCGATTATATGCCTAGAACGTTTGCGTAATGTTGAGAAAAAGAGAGAGAGAGAGAGAGACTGGGTCTTCGAAAGAAGGCGAGGCCGCGCGGAAATGAAATGCAAAGTGCGCGACGCCCCGCGGGCGTTGAAAAGTATAATGAACGAGGAGCGCGCGAGTGTTTGGAGGGAAAAAAGGAAGGCGGGAGCCTGAAAGAGGAATTATACACTTCGAGGGGTGGGTATTTTGTTTGCGCAGCGGATCGTCGTTGCCGGTTGCGCAATGGCCCGGAACTTAATTTGTAACTTCGGACGCGGCGTCGATTAATTGAATGAATCGTTGAGTGACAAAAGAACGAGAACTAGATTAGATTGTGTTCTTTGGGTAACAGAGAACGAATGTCTTACTTTGTTTAGTATTAATTTTGATTGGCGTTTAGATGGACGGACGATGTATTTTAATGGTTTGTCAATCTATAAATAACGCTGAATATATAAAAGTCACGTTTTATTTGAATATCATTTTTACTTTGGCTTTTGAGGAAAAAGCCCGCATTTACAAGTCAGGAAAAAATAATAAATATCTGCGGATAAACATACAAAACCCGTAACCTTTTATATCGCGGCAATAAAAAATATGCGATTATCGTGCAGAAAAGTGCACAAGGGATCAAATTTTTTTTTCGCCAACGCGAAAGAATTACAATTCTTTTTTTTTTTGTTTCAAACTACCGGGTAAAAATCGTAAAAGCTCCCCTGTTAAACGCTCGAAAAGAATAAAACAAACGCGGCGTTCGCAATAAAGAATATTATTGCGCCCAGATTTGAAAATAGAAATCCAATCATTCTCGGTATAAACGCTCGACATTCAAACGGTGGGGGGGAGTTTCGCAGGCGGCGTATGGATATACGCATACGCAGGACTATATCGGCCGCCGAAAAAAGGTCCGCGTGCAACCAAGCTGCTGCCGCCGCCACCACCACCGCTGTTGCTGCGGTGTAAAGCGAAAAAAACGTGTAAACAGACGATAAAACCTGCGCGTGAATTCGACTCGCGACCGGTACGGGGAGGAAAAAATAAAACAACGCGCTGCAGATGCTCTCTCTTTTTGCATACATATATATATATACGCCATGAGTGTATATTTACCTACATATATACGTGTAAAGCGAATCCGATATAATTTGCGATTATAACGGCCGACGCGGAAGCGCCAGAGAGCGAGAGCTGTCGTTCGCCCCCCTATATGGGGCCGATTCCGGACGACATATACGAGGCGTTGAAAGCGATTATCTTCTACCGCTGTGAACTCGCGCGGCGATTTGTCCGCGAGCGAATTGAAAATACCTTTGCAAAATGCAACGAGGCATAGATCGAGAGAGGAGGGGCTGCTAAAAGCGCATACGCTAGCATACATATATGAAGAGGAGGAGGAGTGTGGGGACACTGCTTGATGAGAACGGCGTGAAAAAGAGCGCGCCGGACGGGGGGGACCACGCTGCTCGCCGGCGTAATTTTGCACAATCGGCCAATCGAATCCAATTTAGCCCCGTGCGGCTGATTCCCTAATCGCCCGATCGCCATCATGCGGACTGATCCGGTGGAGCGACGCGTTTCCAGCACTGTACGGCTGATATGCGCGCATGAGCGTCGCGTTGTCTGCTTGTCGCCGTCGCTGATATATATCGAGTGGCGAGAATTTTAATTGGTTAATTCTGCAGCGAAACAATTACTGTGGCGTACATGTGGCCGCGCGCGTATACTAGCTTTTTTATGAGGGATCGTGACGATATTTTGTGGAACGCTGAATGCGGCTGTAGTGGCGGGTGTGTGTGCAGCCTGCTGGTATAGTACGGACTGTGATGAAGTGCAGGGTGGTTGTAACGAGCGGAGTAATTGTTTATTCTTGGGCAGAAACGATTCTTTTTCGATTCGAGTTTCGCGAAACGACGCGGCTATGGTGGTCGACCGCAGGTGAATGAATGTTATTGTTTTGTCAGTCTGCGAATTAGTGGAATTTTAGAAAAGCGTGTTTGGATCGAAACGAGCTAAAATTAATTATTAATGAATTTGGATTCGAAAGAAAAAGATTAATAATGAAGAATGCATATAAAATATTGGAGAGGGTACGTGTATAATTAATTTGAACGCAATGGTTTTATAATATCTGTGTATTTAAACAATAAATTACTTGTATAAATCAAAAATATCTTTAGAATATTTTTTTGTATTTCCATTTTCCTGTGTCAGCCGGATGAAATAATGACTCTTCTAACTTATTCTATCCTATTCATTTTTCTGGGGCCCTCTCCACGCTCAATCTTTACGAGTTTTTCCATTTAAGAGAAACTCAAATAATCTGGTTAAATAGTTTTGTACATTTACCAACTGGGTACTTTTCCATAGCCTGCGCACAGCCGTCAGTACTAAAATTGAATTAATTTCTCTTTAGAAACATCAGAACTCTATTCTGGTACATATGAATTTTCAACATTTATAGATAAAAAAAAAATTTACAAAAGGTACTAATTTCATTTATGAAGTATCTCAATTGTGTTTAAAGATAAAAGTAGCTTGAAATAATTAATCTCCCATAAATAGCATACAGAATTTTAATGCAAAATTTTAATTAAATTATTTAATGTAAATATTCCAAGAATGCAAATATTTGGGATTTCCTACTGCTAAAAGAAAAAAATGTTCTTATCGATTTTGTTCAGATTTCAAAAGCCCTCTGGGGCTCCATGCACTAAATTTTACGAATTTCGTTTCGGTATCTCAAATAGCTTGCGCGATACACAATAAGCCGTATAAAACATCAAGCAGAAAGACAAAATTCCTGAAAAAATTTGTAATAACGCCAAATAACAATCGAAACATACCTTTACAAAAAAAAATTGAATTTTCCCGAATTTCACCTTTACCCTGCCTACGTAGAGTCCTAAATAATTACTCAACTAAAAATTTCGAACGTTGTTCAAAATACATCGGGTCCTGATGAACCAGTCGACGTTTATATACACGCCCACTAGCCAGCCGGTACTTTTCGGGCGCAACGCGACGCTCGCACGACGAGGGACATTTCGAATGATGGTTGATTAAACGAAAAGCCCTCGGCACTTTGGCCACCGGCGCTTCCGCCGCAAAAAGCGTGCGAGGCGCCGCAAAAAAAAGCGCAAGCGCGCAGAAAGCGAAATAAAGGAAAAAGAACAGTCGAACGCGTTCAGGTGGTGGAGGGGGTGGAATAGGGTGAAAACACGAAATATTCGAAAATCGATCGATTCGGGGTTCGGTGCAGCGGCGGCGGCGATGGCGACAATGATTCGCGCCGCGCGTGAAAATGGCGTTATTCCGATCCTTATCGCGCGGGCGCGCTGCAGCGTGATTTATGACGCTGCCGCTGTGAAAGAGTTAATGGAGGCAAAATAGCGCGTCGCGCACCATGAATCCTTCGCCCCTACCCCTCCCTTCGCGCTACCCCGCCGCCGTATCGACGAGTATTATTGATGACGCCTGACGCATCGCCAGCGCCATATCTCGTAAGCTTTAAATTTATTGGAGGGAAATCGCGAGCTAGCGCGTTTATCTCGGCCGCGCGATCTCGCTTCCAATATGACATTTTTAATAAGTTTCTTTCCCCTCTGACGTTTTTTTTTTTTTTTTGTTTTCTATTCCTGGTTATATAGTGCGCGCGGCGGTTGCGGTAGGATAATGTATGGGATAACAGAGAGACAAAGTTTCCGCGCCGCGGAGGAATGCAAAGTTTAAAAATTTTATTAGCCCGCGAGAGAGTCGAGCGCGCGCGGGATCGCTATATCGTGCTCTAAAATATTGAGTTCTCGGTTATCTGATGCAAATGCGTTTCATGAAATATCGATACGTTCGCGAAGCATATTTCATGAGGGGAAAATACACACGGCCCGTGCGGCTGAAGAAATTATTAAGGACATTGGGTTCGGACGACTACACGGGTCATAAATTATCGTCGTACGCGCGCTCATTGGTATTATTGTCGGACATGTGGTAAATATAAACAAAACATAAAGACACGGTAATTCATTTCAATTTAAAAGCCGATATATTATATGTAATCTACGCGTAAGGTTACCCAAAGAAATTTCACTACGCGAAAATAATATTTAAATGATAGTTGAGTTTAATAATTAAGAATTATACTGCTTTTAAGATTTTCTGCACTTTTTAAACTATATATACTTAATTCATGTTTAATTATCTCATTAGAGAAATGACTATAATAACGTTTAAGTAAGCCTACATAATACTCTTGCAGGAATATTCACAGAAGCGAAGTAAAATAAGCTTTTTACTTCAATTAGTGTAAAATAGGTTATTAATGCAGGGTCTAAGAACACTCACAGTATTTTTGGACCGTGTTTCCTGCAAACTCCATATTTCAACAACACACTTATTTGAAAAAAAAAGTAAATTAGTAAAATAAGGAATATAATGCGCATGAATAAAAAAACAATGTGTGTCTTGGAAGAAAGGACCGTCCCACATTTTCTGCTGTGTATGTACGCTAATACAATGTATATACATGCAAAAATTTAAATTCAACATCTCACGCCAGCAGCTGTACGCGGCGTTTTCTATGCTCCCTTGCATCGCGAGCAGTTTTGAGTTAAATGCAAGGCACTTCTAATTGAAGTCGGCTACCTCGGTCTACGAATATTAAAAGATGAAGTTAGAAATTAGTACACCTCAGGTTGTGCCGAAAAAAGTAAACAAGGCTGAAAAGTTAATAAAGTAAAAGAAGTAATTCCTGTGTTGTAAAACAGATGTAAAATTTTTTAGTTTCTCGCGCGGTAAAAAATACAAGATATAATATTTAAAAAAGCATGTGTTTGTAAATGGTCACTACAAAACGACTTTTATAAAGTATACGAGAAAAATTGATGAAAACAAAGATCTTCGATAAACAAATTAAGTTTTCAATATAAAATTTTGAAGGATGCCTACAAAATCAATGATATAGATGTCGAGAAATATGATCATGTGAGAATATCTCGAAGGTTGAGAAAAATGAGATGCATTCGAAAAAACAAGTGAAAAAATCAAGATTTCATGAGACTGTTGGTAGTTAGGGCTTCCGTAAGACTCGAGACAAATGTTGATATTGTCTTCGTTTTGTCTTGAATATCAAGGCAATACCAAGTCAAGAAACGGATCACCTTTTTCGAGACGAGACCAAGACAAGATTTTGCGATTGAGATTTTGCTATATTCTTGGTCTTGATTTAAATTAATAATAAGTATAAACAAGCCAATTCCATACTTTAGTTGATATACTTAGCAATGCTATTCGAAATTAACTATTTACATTTTAATGTTTTTTGCGTTATAAGTAACAGAAATTTTGTTCAAAAGTTTTAGATTATAGACATATTGTATGTGCTCGCATTAGTTTATAGTAGAAAAACGTTAGCCCCTAAAAAAAACTCCTATGATTATTCCTTTTATTTTTTGTACCTAATGTTTTCCGTATGAAATACACTCGACAGTCGACACGTAGAGTGAAAGTCATTAAATAAATAAAGCTTATCCGTAAAAATAAAACTTTTATCGAGTGAAAAAACGTAAGGTTGTTAAAAATTCTTCATAAAAAAAGCGCATACAATATATTCGACGTTGATTTAGCAGCTATATTATATGAATAGGTTATTATACAGAATCCCGATGAAAACGAGTTCCAATTTTTGCGCTTGGCTATAAAATTTTTAACGCGAATTAAGCTCCGGTATAATTTCAGCGAAATATTTAAAATGAAAAAAAGCTCTCGCGTGTACGCTAGCATCTGACAATTTTATTAATGCAGCGACATTTTTATTACCACGCGAGGGACGAGGGAGGGTGGGGGGGGGGGGAGAACGAGGAATTCTTCCTATCAATTTTTCTGCGCCTGAATTTTTGAAAATATGCGAGCGCCGCGCGAGAAGTACATATATCAGAGGTAATAAAGGATAAATTGAATCAGTTATGATAATATATCCAAGTGTAATAAGGAACGAGAATAGAATTTGCGATGAAGGCCAGAATATTTAAAAAAGTTTCCGTGTCATTTCCGGCCGGAGCGAGAGGGCGCTCGCGGGAAAATAAGCCAGCGGCTCTCTCTCTCTCTCTCTCGCGCGTTGAAAGTCGCGAGAGCGAGGTGTAATAATACCGAAAATGCACGGCAGTGAATTTCAATGAGAGGAACGAGGCAGCAGCAGCGCTGCACACTCCACTACTTATACTCACCAGTCTCGTTTTTTTTTCTGTTTCAGCTCTTCCGTCACACGTACCTGGCCCAGTACAAGATCGTGAACCTCCAGACGCTGTAAGTAAACGAGCCGTAAGCTTATCGCATTTACGTTATAATCATATTTCAGACTTATTTCTGGCTGAAATTTAAATTTGCATTTTAATCCCGCGACGGGGGCGCGCGCGCGCGCTGCGTGCAGCCAAGAGTACCTATAGTAGTAGTAGCCACGGCGGCGGCCGCGCGCAAATTACAAACTGTGCGCGCACGCGAATTTAATCCTCCTTCTCGCCTTATACACCTTTTCGTATTCCGCCGGGGGCACACCGCGCTCACCGGCAACTTTCTCATCCGTGGATTTATATATTACGCGCTGACGTTGGTTTAAGTGAGTCCTCGAAGAATGCGCCCGCGCGCCTCTTCCCTTTGTAAATCTCAACTTTAAACTACGCCACCGCGCGCGCGCGCGACCCTTCTCCTCGCTTGCTTCCTCTCGCTCTCGCCCTCCTACTTCACTTGGCCCTCGGCTTCGTCTCGGTTTGTCCCCTTCTAGCCCTCCGCCAGCTCCTTAACGACGTTACGCAAACGAATGTCCACAAATCATTCGTTGTACTCTCCGACTTTAATTTTCACTAATTTCTAAGTTTATTTTAGGGCGGCAATGATTTATTAAGACTCGGGAAATGAGTTTTACGTGAGAGCTGCTCGTGTTCGAATGGATCTCAATTCATGATTTTTTAATTTTGCACTACGAAAGTCTTTTTTTAAATTTCGAGTTTTAGCCTGCGCTGTGCTTCATTTTATAATTTTAATGAGATGCTAAAACTTTAAGCTTCTTTTGATGATTCTGTTCATTTGAAGGATTATTTCGATTTTTCTTCAACAATAAGTATATTTATACGGTTGAAGTCAAAAGAGCCGAAATTTCCGCGAGAAAGTAAATATTAATTTATGACTGGCAATAATTTTCTACATTATTAGATATTGAAATTGAATTGGCGACTCACTGAACTAATCGATTAGCGCTAGAAGTTTCAGAAACTTAGAGAACCTATTCTCAACTTCTCCAGATTGCAATTGCAATTACGTTTGGCTGATTAGAAAGGTTGCTTGGCAAATACGTTTAATAATGAGAAAACGAAAATTCTTATTTCTTATTTCTTAAAAATTATTTCTACTTTTTTTAAAAATACTTTAGTATATTTCGTAATAATTTCTGTAATATTTGACAATGCGACTGTTACGTGGGTTGCAAACGTCCGTTACATGACAAAAGAAAATAAAATGTTTCGCGTGAAAAAGAAAAACATCGCTATAGCAGTAAAGAGGGTAACGGTCGGCGCTATAAATAGAATAAAAGTCGAGCAAAAAGTTTGCGAACTGTCTGATATTGCAGTAAGAATATATATACTGAACATAACCGAAAAAGAACATGGCAGCTGCTCAGTCGGTGTATCTTGGAGTATCATCCATTACCGCAAAAAGTCTGATTACGTCTATACTCAACTTCCAGCTTGGTTTTTATTAGATACATATAAGCTATTCATACGCATCGGAATGTGTCTCCCCACATTTTCAGTATATAATACAAAAACTTTCGTACAAAAATAAACACAAAAATACTTTCCAACTACAAAATGTTATTAAAATTATTACGTAAATTTATCAGATTGTTTATTTTAATCATTTTATCGAATTGCCATAAAAACAGCAAAGCAACGATACCACGCTCATCTCGTTTAATATTTTTAAAAGCAATCCGCGATTCGTTCGTTTTTCGCGCCGCGCGCCCGGGGGGAAAAGTCGCATTTTTGCAAATTCATCTTCGTTAACGTTCACCTCGCGCAAAGAACAACTCTTGTACGCCCAGGACTCCCTCTCTCTCTCTATCTTCAGACAAAGATTCCGAATCCAGCTGGGAATTATCCCTGCATGTTTCCCCGGGCAACGAAGGCGTGATAGTAAGAACCGATCTCCCCGTCGGCCCTGAAGAAAAACGTTAATTTCCGGATTTTCGGTAAGAAGATAGGTAGGTACTCTCTACATACTGGCATCCTCTCCCGCGAGAAAATCGGCAAAACGCGTAGCGCTTCATTTCGCGTTTCTTCGACGTCCGCTCTCCTTCTTATATATAAATCCTCTTTTTCTCCCCTCGTATATATACTCGCGAGCGATGACCATGACAGGCACAGTCCGAGGTCCGTTATTGCCTCTTACTCTCTCCCTCTCTTGCGTCCCGGTTTCTTTGCGTCGGCTCCTTTAGCGCCGCTGCAGTACCGACTCTTTTTGCTCTACACACACGTAGGTGATATATGTCTGTGTATGTGTGTGTATCGTCAGAGAGTGGAGGTACTAACGCGCAACTTCATCTTTCTCGCTGTGCCGCGTCGCTAAGTGCAGCGCGGTCGTGGCCCGTCATTCGCCGCACGCGCGCCTTGCCAGAGTGATGTGTGCATAAACCGAGAAATATTTCGCGCTCAGAATCTCCGCATACTTGTCACGTATATATGTATACAGAAAACTTGTGTATGAAGAATAAGAAGAAGAAAAAAAGTAAAAATACCTATATACGCTGCGACGCAGTGTTTTGCAAACTTCGTATACAATTGAGTTTATTTATGGAGTCGTCCTCTTGGTAGACGTGGTCACCATAAATAAAGTAGAATTTTATACAATGCGCGAGTTCCGTGTGCGTTCGTCATCAGGCAAACACAATACGCATTGTCATGCTCGCAAAGTTCAAGTTGAATTCGTAAAATCGAAAATCGATGGAGTCAGAAACGAATCTATTCTCTGTTCTTTTTTTATTTCTCGATACATACGTCATGGCGGTAAGAATACTCGATGAATAACTTGCGTCTCGCAGGCTTCCTCTCCCGACTTTGCTCTCTTTCATTTATTCAAGGCGCTATTGTATTCGGACATTAATAATAAAACGCAATTTCCGCTGCCTATATGCGTTTTTCTTTATGATGAATCAATTTATCTTTTTCGTGGCTTGATGAATTATCTTGGAAAAGTAAAGTGTTTCGTAAACACAGGAAAAAAATACCATAGCAGGTTTTTCTAGTCAGTACAATATGAAACAGTTTCAATAGGTACCAACAATCTCTCGTATTTTACGTTTTATTGACTTTTTAAAAATCGATTTTTATTTTACTTGCTTCTCTCTTCGTGCAATACTTTTCCAATTTGTTACATATTCTCAGTATTCAATAACTCTAGTTGGGAAACGATATTTACCCAACATACTTTTCCACGCTGTTTCTCGTTACTTAGCAAAAAATTATAGCTCATCGGACAATCTTTCAAGCTAAACAAGAGCTTAATAAATGAGGACAGCTGCCTTTATCTCTCGACCTTCTTAAAACCATAATAAAGTTAAGTTCCCCGCGTCCTTTTGCAAATCTTGACCCCGCACGTCCCTTAGACTCGCAATGCCCACTCGCGGTTAAAACACTGTATTTCCCCACGGAGCACTTGCGGCTATACAATTCGTATTAGCCTTTTCCTCCCTCTCTTTCTCTCTCTCTCTCTCCTTCTCTTTTCCTCCCGGTTTGCGATTCAACGCTGCCACTGCTGCTGCCACCGTCGCCGCGGAAAAAAAAGACCAGCGCACCGCCGGTCGATTCCTCCTCCGCTGTGTCGTCCATCTCCTCGTTTTTCCCTCCTGCCGCTCCACAAGGAACGAGAGAAAGAGGAAGAGAGAGAGAGAGAACCGTCGTCGGCGACGTCGCTCTAGAAGTGGCCCGTAGGAATTTTCTGGACAATGTAGTTATCCCTCTCTCGGTCCTCCGGCCTCTTGCAGTCTGCCTCCTTTAGCCGACGGCTACGCGCGTAATATATACAAACTGCACACTTCTCTACGCGGACGGAGAAAGAAAGAGGAATAGCAGGAGAGAGACGACAGGGGCAGGGTTGTCGTGAACGTATGCACGTATACATACGTCATATAATGTCGTAGGGGCGGTCTGTACAGGTATATATATACACGTATAACAAAGCCGTCGTCGTCGTAGCAGACGGGACTCGTAGGGTTGGCCCCATCATAAACCGAGGACCGACCCGGACGACAACGACGACGACTACGACGAATCCTCGCGTCGCACGCCGCATGAATACAGTCCGAGACGCTGCGCGGGCTGCTTTATTTATGGCTTTTTCGAGATGATCGCGAATTTGCAAGTGGCTGTAGGGGCTTGCCCCTCTGGGACAGCTACGATAATTTTCGATATTGTTCGCGAATTAAGCGCATTGTTTTCTTTAGAATTTTGTAGTTTTATGAAGGTGTATATTATAAATAATATTTCTAAAGTATATAACTTTTGTGACATGTTTTAAAACAGATATACTGATAAATTGTACTAAAAATTCTGAAGAATTTTATTACTCTATTAAAGTTTTTATTTAATTTAACAAATTATACTTACGTGATTTAAGGAAATATCATTTTGAGCATATTCTGCGTAATTTTTTCAATCCATTATTACTTTTACCTCGGAATATTCTATTTTACTCATAATAAAAAATTTTATGCTGAAATATAGGAAATTTATTTATTATTCACCGTGATTAATACGATCTCGACTAGAATTTCAGTGAGCACAAAAAATTTTCTGCCGAGTGCAGCAGCCTTGTTTGCGTGAAAAATGCAGGGAAATTTTGCACTCATTGAATAAACAATCATTCTACATACCGTCGGCTTTTTTTTTCTCTGGAAAAATTTTCCATATACATTTTTAGATTACTCATCGACTCTATAATCTGGGTCGTTATATAAAGCGAATATTCTATTCGTTTGCTGCTCATCATAGACAATTTCAAACTCGATATCTATATCCATCCATTATATGCCGGAATCGCTCATTTTGATGTATATAATTGACGATAATAGCATCAATCAAGTATTTCTATGAAAGCAGATCGATCAAGAATCGGTTAGAATAATTGAAATATGACACTAGAACGAATTATTGCTATATCAAATCATTAACTATTTTAAAAATTTATCTTATAAATTCCAATATATAATAACATATAAGAGTAAAAATCAAACATCAGCCAAAAATAAGTCGTAAAACCAAAAATCAATCTCAGCTCTTCCTAATAGCACAAAGCACACACATATATATATATAATCCAGCATGTACAGCATTGCTAATCTAATTCACGGTGGGTAATCCTAATTCGCAGGCAAGAAACTCTGCTGAGCGGGAACGAATCGCAAGGTCTGCAGCTGGCAGTGTGGGCGCCCCAGGGCAACGCCTTAGTCTACGTGTTCCAGAGCAACATCTATTACCGGCCGCAAGCTGAAGTCGCCACGGACTATCAGATCACCTTCAACGGCGTATTCAGCACGATCTACAACGGCGTGCCCGACTGGGTTTACGAAGGTGAGACACAACCCCGTTCCCCATCGTCTCGTAATTCCCGTACTCGCTCCGAGTGCGCATGCACATTTAACGCTCGCCCGATAAATTCGGCAAGCCAGGCGAGACAGTCCGGGCTTATGTGTTTTCGCGTCGTCGATTGTTTCGTCGCGTGGCGCGCTTGTATAGCGGTATACTGCGGTATATAGCGGTACGGGGGCTGCTGCTGTTGCTACTCGGGATGCAGAGAGAGGCGCCGAAGTAGTCCGACCGCCATACGTGAACGGATTTTACGTGAATCGCGCATTTGCCCCTCTTTGTTTTCCTCTTGCTCTCTCTCCCTCTCTCGTTGGGGAAAGAGGCGACGACTTTCGCATGCTTCCCCGTATCCGACGCATTGATTGCAAAGAGTGAGCGAGCAGTAGTTTCTAATAAATTTTTTTTTTATTATTCTCAGTATCATGAATAACATTCGTCAATTCGGCTTGATTAAAGCTAGTTTATCTAATTTTCTTGTCTCTTCGAAAGTCTGTTTATATCTTTGAGGGTTGCATTCGTGAATTTAAATGTATTTATATATTATATGCAACTATCAAAAACATTATTTAAGTTGTGTTATATTTCTTTTTGTGGATTAAAACGTGGCTGTTAAAAGTATTTCGCTTTTGAAAATCGAAATGATCAACGAATAACAAGTTCGAAATTCCCGTTTCGTTGTCAATTTAATTTTCGGATTTAATCGATACAAATGTAAACTGAATTCAAAATGGTTTTTACATTTCATTGAACGTGTAACCTTTTAATCGTGGATTAAATATGAAAAAAAAACGCAAAGCAACATTGCAATGATCAAACTCCATGATAAAACGACTATTTGAACCAGATTTTATTGCAGGGACATCGTTAAACACCGTTGACTCGACTGAATTTTAACTATCCATGCGGATCGCATTATACAAAAGCGCAAACTTTCCGTCATTTTCAAATATCAATAAATATTATTTCCCCCGATGAAAATCCACCCCTGTAACTCGTCATTGCGTTCGATTTCCATATTCAACAAGTTTATTTTTAATAATACACACACACGCACGCACGGTCCAACGCGCGTTGTTCTCCTCTTTGACATTATCGAGCGTGACAGGTGACGTTATACGAGCCCCGAAATTTCCGAGCTAAACCGTGTACACACGCTCGCACCTCTGTATGTACACGCTGTCGATGAAAAGCCAGATACGATGGACGATAACCCCGAAAAATTCAGATATCCCATCAAAGTTCCCATCGAATTTTTTCATCGAATTAGGGGAGGAAAAAAGCAACACACAACGACGACGAACATTCGATGAGCGTGCGACGAACTTTCGCGCTCGTCCCAACTCGCCAGCACCAGCATAGCACGTTCGGTCAATTGATTCGTTAAACTGTGTATCGAGTGACTCGTCGCCTCTGTGGCCTTCTGCCGTTCCTCTTTGCCGCGTATACGCATTCGCAATCCCCTTATCAGCTGTCCAAGTTTTACTATGCATGAGGACCACTCACGAGTCCACTCGCTCTCACATTCACCTCGTTGACGCGCTCTTCCCTGATCCAGTATACCTCGCATAAGTAATGTCCACTCCACGCCGGAACAAAGAAAAAAATTAGCAGCTCCGTCGACCGGAATATAAAAGCGTGTCAAATCAAACTCGCCCGACTTCACCGAGTCATTTAGGATATATGTTTCGCTGAGTTACA